>OY720448.1:1976087-2208587 GCA_963082715.1 Harpalus rubripes
CATTTGGCGAATTTGCAGTTGACAACATAGCAAACATCAAGAGTCAGTGACAATATTGGCAGGTTGATTTCTCTCTTGTGTGTTTTACGTTTTATTTATGCCTCATTGCATAACCCTATAGGTATTGTTAATCGATGTGAATTATTATTAACAATGTACAATGAAATTTATTTTAGTAACTACTCTTAAAAAAATGGAATGATATCCATACAAATGTAAACATAAATAAATTGCAAACGACGTAACAAATTGTGGTACAAAATAAACGATAACGTTATTGAAGTCAGTAACTATTGGAAGCGGATAGCAGGATCACATAAAAATGAAAAATTTTACTAGAGTTCAGGCTATAATAAAACCGATTTATAATTGACTTTTTGTTAAAAAGTTTCATACAGAACATCAGTTGTTTTAAACAAACAAATATCATACAGCTACATTTTTATTCTCAGTCAGTAAAAGCCCGTAGGGCTTTAATGCTATAGACATTTAAATCACAGAATAGGGCTGTTGCAAGAATTTTTATATACCTTCTATTTAAAAAGATATCATTATATAAATTATATAAATATATCAAATTTGAAAATATAACCAAATATCCATTAATTTTTCAAATTTGGATATTTTGAAAAAGTCACGTGATCTGAAACAGAATGTGACGTCACAGCATATACGTTTTTAGCGGCTCCAATGAGCCTGTTTCACATTTTTCAAAAAGTATTTTAAATGAAAGTTTATGCAATATTTTTAAATAAATAAATAAATAAATAAATATATCATCACGGCTTATTACCCATTGCTGGGTGTGCCAATCTGCTTTGTAAACAGATCTCGGTAATGATGAAATATTTATAATGTGCGGGCGCTTACCAGGCGTCACCTCACGGGCACACACTGCTGGCGTGGAGAGTGCACCACAGGGGTCAATTTTGTGCCATTTAAAATTGGAAAATATTTGGCGTCGGTCGGGATCGAACCCGGTTCCCCAGATTATTTTTGTTATTAGGCGATAGTTTGTCACATGTTAATAACGAAATAAGGTGTGTAAAGGAGTTAAGGTAAAATAAAATGTAAAACCCAACCATCAGCTCTTCGACCTACTGCTTCCAGCCACAAGCCACAATTTTCTTTTCTTCGCATCTTGTTCCTACTTTCTAGCGCATTTTTGCAACAAGGCACAATACGATACTGTAAATTACTCATTTTATATTGAATTTTGTATTATCTACCACGAACCAAATTAAAAAATTTGACACTTGTTTGACAACTTTGACAATATATTTATTATAACACTTGTAACAAAACACAAAGAAATGACACTATAAGGGACCAATTGGAGCTGATGAAGATGTATGTGTTGTGACGTCACATTCTGTTTCAGATCACGTGACTTTTTCAAAATACCCAAATTTCAAAAATTAATTGTAACATATCTAATGGATATTTGGTGATATTTTCAAATTTGAGGCTTTCAAAATAATGATGTCTTTTGAAATTTAATGCTTAGAAGTCATATAAAAATTCTTGCAACACCCCTATTCGCAATCGTAGATTAAAAATTTCCCTCTAGTGGCACAAATCAGTACTATGAAAAGCAATCGCATAAGCGCCATATTAAGTAAGTGACAGCTGAATTTGTAGTGTAGTAATTAATAATTAAATATTTTAACTTATCGCCTTCATATAAATAAGTTTTTAAATTCGTTTTGTATACACAGTCAACGATACACAGTGAACAATGTGAACTATCATGTCAAACCCATCGTATGGCGGCCATCTTGTTACGAAAATCAGCGCCTCTATCGTTAATTTCGATTGCGAATTCGTCGCTCTTGGTCTCTTTATAATGTCAATTCTTTGTGTTTTGTTACAAGGGGCTGTCCTTAAATTACGTAACGCAAAATTAGGAAATTTTTGATACCCTCTCCCCCCTTTGTAACGCACCTGTAACGCAAACATGAACCCCCCCCCCATATATTACGTAACGCAGTACTTGACCCGCCCTAATTATTTTACTGGATATGAAAGTATATGGCCTCCTTAATATTCAGTTAAAATTTGAAACAGAAACTATTTAAATTAATGTATATAAAGATGAAAAATAACAGAACAGAACAGAAACTATTTAAATTAATGTACATAAAGATGAAAAATAATGTACTACTCTTGCCCTACGGCTTGTCACCCCAATTTTTTTACTGGATATAAAAGTATATGGCCTCCTTAATATTCAGTTAAAATTTGAAACACAAAATAATTAAATTAATGTACATACGAATAAGCACCGCGAAATTTGAATGTTTCAAAACTATTAAAGCAAGTTTAGCAATATTTTTTTATATTTTATCGTTACGTAACGCAAACATCAACCCTCCCCCACCCCCTCGTAACACTGCGTAACGCTACTCTTAACCCCCCCCCCCCTTGAAGCGTTACGTAATTTAAGGACAGCCCCCAAGTGTCATGATAAATATATTGTCAAAGTTGTCAAACAAGTGTCAAGTTTTTGTTTGGTTCGTGTTAGATAATAAAAAATTCATATAAAATGAGTAATTCACAGTATCCTATTGTTCTTTCTTGCAAAAATGCTGCTAGGAACAAATCTACTATTGAATTTATAAATATGCCAAAAGATGCGAAGAAAAGAAAATTGTGGCTGGAAGCAGTAGGTCGCTAAGTTAACGAAGACTTGAGAATCTTAGCGCGTTTTATAAAACGTCTCACGATAAATAAAGAGCACCATAGGCGCCCACAGGGGGGGTCGAAAGGGTCGACTGACCCCCCTTTCATTTATGGACTGTATCCATTTTTAAAAATAAAATTATAATTTTATTTTTCATTTCAATGTATCATTGTATTTTTTAATAATTATTGGTAATATTTTCTTATATTTTAATCAAAAATTTATTACATACTATCTATTACTAAGTACGAAATAGCTGAAGTGACAGAATGAGTAAATTATGTTATGTACTGTTATTATATTATATTATCTTCGGTGTTGTATTTTCTTTAATATGCCGTACTTTATTCTAATCATTTTATGATCACGTTCTTCTCAAAACTTTCACAATTATCGATTTTACTGTTATATAGAAATAGAAAAGTAAATAATGAATAGACATTGCATATTTATTTATATGAAAAGTACCTACGTATGATTAGGGTTACCGTATTTTGTGAGGAGCGCGATTTAATTAACATTTAATTATTATACATTTTATTTTGAGCAGTTCAATAGAATAATTATATTGTTACTCAGTAATATATTTTAATTTAATGCAACATTATATTTTCAGATTGTCTGTTTCTGTAGTTATTGCTTATGCTCGCATCTCGCATCATAAAGCCTAGTAGAAGGGGCAATTCTACGCTTTTAGAGCGTACATCGCATTTTCGTCATAAAATATTGATTTTAATTTTTTAAGAATTTGTTAAATTTGCTTCATTGTAAAGAACTCTATATTACCTTACTTTGCATTAAAACACGCTTGACCTTGAAAATTATTAAAAATTCGACCCACCTTGTAAAAAAGTCTGCGGGCGCCCATGAAGAGCACATATTAATGTGCAGAAACTTTTTGAGATGTGCTGATCATTTCGAATACCAGCTACTGCTTTATATCGCATCCGCATTTCAGACGGAGCGTGTACTGTGTACATGTATAGAACGTGTCTATCAGAAACTTGTATTGGGCGAGTGTTATAATTATACTGACCGTCCATCGGACGATAACCTTCATCTTGCTTTTAGTGCAAGATGTTCTATAGACATTTAAATATGACCACGATAACACAACATGGTACAATCAATAAGCCTAAATTAATACTACAAGTGCTCAAAAATGTAGGCACGCCTGCCACCTGCCGATTTGTAAGAACAATTTGTTTAAATAGAATATCTCTTGGCAAAAACGATCATAGTCCAAATATTGCAAATATGTTATAAGTTTTAAGTCTATATTTAAAGGTTCCAAAAGAATTTTGTAGAACTTTCTAATCATTTCTGTCGCTTTTATAATTTTTTAAAATGTAAATTGTCCGACATATTAAGGCCGTTGCGCACTTGAGCGACGCGAAGAGCTGCGAAGCGAAGCGTGGTGGAAATGTTTTTTCATTCAAAATATTCTTATGTGAATAGTGAATAATATATTGAATGAAAAAAGTTCTCTTCACCGCGCTTCGCGTCGATCGCTCAAGTGCGCGTTGGGCTTTATGGGTTTGGGCTCGTATATCTAATTACTATGAAATTGCTCATCAGTATTATTATCCTTTACTTAAGATAAGTCAATTTGCATTAACACGCTTAATTATGCAGTTCGACAAGATGTATTGCAAATTATAATATTTCATTTTATTTTACCTTCGACAATAAATATTTGACATAATGTTTCATACATTGTAAATTTCTTTACTTTATTTTACTTTACGTTTATATGGTGCGAGTAATTTAAACCAATTAACTAACTACATAATATTGTAATACATATTGTACATTTACATATTTTTTTAAAAAAATTGTAGCTGAAGATGATCTAATGAACCAAAAAATCTGATGTGGCCAACACTAAACCGGCCGCTATTTAATTTTTATTAATTTAAATATACATACATATTTAGTTATTGCGGAAACTGTATTAAGATCCATTCCATAACTACGGTTCTATTTACTATTTTCTTTTTAAAACGTTACTATTATTAATTTGAAATGATTAGTTCTTTGATAGTGACATTTATCTGTCAGTTACATACATTTGAGATATGAACAGTGGGACCAAGGAGTTTTGCTTGTTTAAAGCGTAGGATCCGGGATTATAATTCTAGATATTTTATAAATTTATCCATAAAATATATAGAAAAAGTATTTATATAAATCTGTAAAAAAATTAATAATCTTTAATTTTTCTAACACAAATCTTCAAAAAGTAACATTTGAAGGTATTTTTCGAAGAAAATTGAATTTGAGCTTCAAATAAAGTGCCATTTCAGGTTATCTGATATACACCAAAATCTAATGGTTTCTTCCCATATTAGAATAAGGTAGATTTATTATTTAGCGTATGGCATAAAATCATCACTAATAAAACAAGTATAAATGAATACAATAAATATAAACAATTACAAACAAAGATCTAAATTAGATATATAATTTAATGCTTCATCTGTAATATTCAGGAGGTCATCGAGAGGCCCTGAGTATGATCTTAATCATAAGGTAGAAATACAAGGTTTCAAAATTTTCTGGATGATAGTATTTGAGTTAGAGTAAAGGATCCACAAACATATATATATATATATATATATATATATATATATATATATATATATATATATATATATATATATATATATATATATATATATATATTTATTCAGACACACACACACACACACACACATATATATATAATGTTAAAATCGAATTCTAGGAACCTTAAATCTCGATATGCGATTTTTAGCACGATCCCTAATTCCCTACACTTCCCTTACCAAGGGTAGCGCGAGGTAAAAATGGACAATGGGCCGTTTTCATAATAAACTTTATCTTCACTTTAACACTTAAAATTAAAGTTGTGATGGTTTTATAATATAACTTTAGCACTTAATCTTAATTATAGTCTTAAAGTGAGCCTGATTATGAAAAAAAGACACTTAGGTTGTTTTTATTAAAAGCTTTTGAATTGCAAATGAATAATTTTGCAAAGAATTTCTCGTATTTCTATTTTAGAAATTGCAGCTTATCTTCAGTATATCGACATGTATTCTGTTCTTTATATCATTCGTTTTTCATTGAAACATCGAGCCATAAAATATTGAAATATATGTAAAGATAATAAGAACAAACACATTTAATCTAGAAAACAGGAAAATGTAGTAAATTCTCATGCATATGAAAACAACGTTTATTTTGTTGTATTGTAAATTTTATAGGGTAGTATTTATCAAGTCCAAGTAAGTGTGATGTATTATGTAGACTGTTTTAAAACAAGAGCAAAGTAAATTGACAAAGTCTGAGTATTGCTTCGATCAGAGTAGCAAAGCTATTAATATTAAATTAACGAGAGATGTATTGTACGTTTATTCAGGATCAGAGCAACCCATCACAAAAACCAATAATCCTTCTCGATCTCGGCCGAGGAGAGAGAGCGGATGAATTCGTCCTCTCGCTCTCTTTCAATTCCTGCGAAAGCGTATACAGGATTTTTAAAAGCGACGGCAATATTTCGATACAGATTTCTGATCAAGGTCATCTTTAAATTGTATTAGTTAAATTTTAGCTCCACCCACTCTGTCACATTCGGTAGTGTCTTTTACTTAGTTTTTATGGGGGTATATAAGATACTATTGTTATCTTGTTATTATAAAAATATATTACAATAAAAGCATTCAAAATTTAAAATTAGTCAACTGGTAAGTTTATTAGCAACTTATAAAACATACGCAAATGATGAGAAATTTGTACAAATTTTTTCCGAAGAAATCAATAAAAACTGATTAAAGAGTAAAGAAAGCATTGTACATGAAAAATTACAATTAACAATTTATAAATCCAAGTAAGCTAAACACTTCCTTACATCGTTTTAGTAATTTAAAAGTACTATAAGTATATTATACTGAAACAAAGTTAGCGGAATCTTTTTCTTTTATATCACAATTAGAATGATGACTGAAAATAGTAAAAAATAAACACTTTTATTATATAATCTGTTTATTTTCTCGAAGCTACATCGTTAACAGAAAGGAAGCTAGAAAGTTCTTTCTTCGATTATCCCAAATTTTAAAAAAATGACATGTAGTTTTTGCAAAGAGTTCCTTAATTTAATATATGGTTCATAACTCATTTAATTTTGAGATTCGAATATAAGTGTATATGGTATTATCGACTACCTAAGGCCCGTTAAGGTCACGGGACAGCCTATATAAATTTCGCTTGGTTATAGACATTTGCCATGTAGGAATATTTTTCTTTTAGAAGTCATTTGTCGCGGCTTTGAGATTAATATAAAATGGCTATCTCAGTTTGAAATGCCCAATACGTGGAATCTTTTCTTTGTACATCTCACCGATTCAAATATACAGGCAGTTTTTGAAATGACCGTCTTCTATATCCCCTTGTCATAGAAATAGAGCATAAATTTATTAATAGAATTTATTCGTCTACTCAAGGAGTATAATATAAAATTATTTTCACATGTACAGGATGTTGCATTACGGCTCGGCGCGAATTGTTTCTCTTTTTTTAAATGTAACACCCTATATATTTACATATATTTTGAATTGTATTTAATTCACCTATACGTACATATAATTTTTTAAATTTTCCTCGGCGTTGTCAAGTTATTCCATTTTATCTCTAATAATGACCTAATACACGCATTTCTATACAACTATAACTATACTCTATGTTCTCATATAATTAAAAAAATATATAATTATACAGGGTGTTAAATAAAGCCAATTAAATTTACTCAATTTCAAATGACTATAACGCGTCATTTTCATATGGAACATACTATATTTTATTATTTAGTTGGGTTTCTTTTTATGTTATTAAGGGTATTTTATACCTAAAACCAATAATTTCGGAGTTATTCACCATTTTTTTTTATTAAGAAACAATTACAATAATGGACAGTAGTTTGCATTAACCAATAAATAAAACTGTTTATTATTAATATTTGTGCGATTAGGTATTGATGGTTCTTCTTGCGAAAAATTCATATGAATAAATTATTACCTAATCGCACTAATATTAATAATAAATAAACGGTTTTATTTAAAGGTTAATGCAAACTACTGTCCATTATTGCAATTGTTTCTTAATAAAAACACAATTTCCATAGTGTACTAGATTTAATTTAAATAAATTTAGTGAAAAATGGTGAATAACTCCGAAATTTTTGGTTTTAGTCATAGATTTTAAACTTACAAAATCTGAATATGTTATTCAAGCATTCCGCCATTCAATATTAGGTTCCATCGCTTTTAATAGTAATACCAGCTTAAATTCTATTTGGCATTGTATCCCTAAGCCCTGCATATTTTCCTCGGAGTATTTTTCCATATGTCTTGGAAGGTAGATTTTACTGTACGCACTGGATTTTTACAAAGTTGTTTTTCGTTGTGCCAAAGTAAAGGGTCTTGGTAGAAGCTAAATCTGGACTAGAAGATGACCCTTTAAATGCCTGTCGCATTATTATCACCAGTTATTTGGTCCACAGTTTTTAAAGTTTTAAGTTTATATTTAAAGTGGCCGAAAAAGTTTTATAGAAATTTCAAACTATTTGAGTAGATTTTATAATTCGTTGAAAAGGAAAACCGGCCGAATTATGAGTTTATTGAAATAACGCTGTATGAACGGCTCTGAAATAATAAATAAACGGACTTTACATCGATATTATTGTCAACAACGACGAATTCAAATTATAGAATCCCTCCAAAGATATTTCGAGCTTTAAAGTGTATCATTTTGTCATCTCCGTGTTCTCCTTTGACTTCTTAACATAGTGCAGTCTCTTCGGTATATGTGCATTATTGAAACCTCAGAATAACCGCACAACAACCACTGTCATACACGGTTCATGCACAGTATTCACCGAGAAATTGAAAACTGTATCTATTTGAAATCCAATGGATTACTTTCGTATTGAACTACAGAGTTAAATATAAGGGTAAATGGTTGTTTTCAGTAATACAAAACGAGACGTTTGCATAATACTCCCTTTAGAAAGATGGTATCATAAAATATTTTGGAAATTCTCCTCTACATTCACCTCTGTCTTTTTGTTTGTGATGCAAAACAAACTCGGCTTATTTTCCCGTTGCATCTGAATTATCATGACAAATTGGAAAATGTCATGGAACTAAATATGACACTCACACAACCGTGGTATTTTATACAGCGATAAAAATGTAAATGAATCATTAATATTACAAGTACGCGTTCTATCTCTCGTGACGAACCGAACATTTTTTCTAACCGTTTGCACGCATAGAAAACAACAAAGTAAATATCGTAATTAATACTTTATTTTGTTTTGGAATATCATATTGTTCATAACATACATGGTCTAATAATTTTGGTACTATGTATTATAAAGCTGCTTTAAAATTGAGAATCCTCTGATAAAAACAACAATAGTCCAAATTTTGTAAATTTGAGTTACAACCGGCCTAATTCTCTAAGACAAATTGTTAAAATTAACAACCATTTTTAGTTGTTAATTTCAATGTTAGTTGCTAAGTTCAAAATCTCAATTCCCTATTACATCAAGTTGCTAAAATTAAACAACTAGTCGTTACGTCTAGCTGTTAATCTAGCAACTGCATTTCTCTCGTTGTTAGTATTGAACAATTGTTGGTAAATTGTTTTTCTTAAAAGTTTTGTGTTAGGAAATATACTTTTACTGGAAATAGAGGGACGACAGTAAAAGTAAACTATAAACTAATATATACCTACTTGCCCAATAATTATATACACTGGCTTGCAAAAAAATCGCGTACACCTTAAAAATCAAGTAACCGAGTTTTTACCATTTTTCAGCTATGTAAATAATGTAAAAACTGAAAATGTTGTCACTGTCATCACTATTTGATCTATTGTAGAGCAAGTTCTTCATTGTGTTTAATTTACTTACTATTAAAATGCAAATATATTCCAGCAAAATGAAAGAACAGCCGAGTATGTATTTGAATTTATGTTAATTTTGACATCTTGATTGACACTAGTGACACTGACAAGTTAAAAATCAAGATCGACTCAATACAGCAAAAAATAGGTGTACGCGATTTTTTTGCAAGCCAGTGTACATTTTTAAACTAGATTTTAGATTTATGCAAAGAAAATTACGAGATATTAGTAATCCTATTTACAGAGATATTCAAACTGAGCAAGTGTCGTTTAATTCGTAAATTGGATGCTCTCACGCTTCAAGCATACTGAGTCAGTATATGCCCGAAGGTTACAAGATGAAGGGTTTACATTTATTCCAAACTTAAATATTTTAATTTCTAATTTTGGACATTCTCTCCCGAAAAGATCTAAGTTAAATTTTTGAAATTGGTTTTCATTTATCTTACACATTTAAATTTAAACAGCCATTTCAACAATGTCAAATTTCTATTATTTTTACTGCTAAAACTTCTAGACGATGGTCATGCGTCATTCCTGATGATAAGATTTGAACAAACATGCACACTAAACTGAAGAACTTCATCAGATTCTCCCAACACATAATTTCTACGGCTAGCTATGAGTCTTATAAAGAGATTACAGGGCAAAATTTCAATTTTCAAGTCAATCAACCATTTACAAAATTTCCAACTAGCCGTTATCAGAACTGAAATGTAAATCTAGCTTTGTTATTTAATTAGTCCAAAATTATCATGAAATCTACTATTAGAGAATAACGTTCCGCGCACCCCAAATTTTCTTATCACTCATTATTAAAAACTCAAACGTCAAACGAATCAAAATCTGTCACTTTAGGTTGTGAATAGAGTAGAAATATGTACAAATATTGAGAATCAACATGCCTTTTAACTCACTTGTCAATAACTTCACTGTTATATTTAACGATTGTTTAAAACGACCGTTTTTAACAGTGTCGTTAATAATGTATTTACTGAATACCAATTGAATGACAGTTGTTACAAGAGTTGCTAAAAATCGTTGGTAACTCTCAGTTGTTACTTAACGACTATGTTAACAACTATCTTAGTGAATAAAGCCGGATATGTCTATAGGCTATAGATTATTTCTGTTATTCGTAGTAACATAGATATTTGCACAAATTAATGAATAATTATGAACATGCTTTCAATTCTATCATACTAACTACGTATTATATTGGAAGCACTTACCTTTGGAAGATTTTCTTGCTTTCCTTTGGGCCTGGAGTACCAGGAAACTTAGGTAAAAGTCTGTTACACCCTAAAACAAAAGTCTTGTAAATATATTTCACTATAAAACCACTAAAACTATCAAAACACAGTAAATTCCGTTAGTTTTGGTGCATACACATGGAAGAAACACAACTGACTGACAAACTGACTTGTTTAAACAAAGAAGTACCAACTTGTTCTAAAGAAAATTCGTTAATATTAAATAAAATCAATAGATGTCCAATGGAAAGATATTTAACATATATGATTTAATAAATGACAAAACTAAAATTAAAATAAACAATCCTTATTTTTTAAATTCTAAATGAATATGATTTTTTTTCAAATTTAATTGTCAATATGTATTCATATTTTTGAAGAGTACTGTATATATTTATTATTAAAAATTATGTTCGAATTTTAAACAGAACAAAAGTAATCCCTATGGTGCACTTTCTATGCCAGAAATGATTACCGATATCTATAAAGGTTGTTTCAAAAATACTTTTAAAAAAATCTGATGTGGCCAGCACATTACCTTCCGTCAGTTCTATGTATTTTGTACAAATTTCATACGGAAAGTTCCTTACTAAATATTCTATTTCTTGTACATTACCTTCCGGCAGCTGCATGTATTTTATGCAAATTTCATACAGAAAATTTATGTCTAAAATTATTATTTTGTGACGTTTTCTATATACAGTGTAAAGTATCTGCGGAAATAAAAGATTTATTATTATTATTTCTTGTACATTACCTTAAAGCAGTTGTATGTATTTTATACAAATTCCATACAGAAAGCAAAAGATCCTATATTTCAGTAAAATTATAAGACAAACACACTATGTTAATTTCACTTGACACTGACATCTTTCAATCAGAATTTTCTTAATATAGTAGCTGTTTTCATAGCTATAGCTACTTTATGAAATTTAATTTCTTTATAATTTTTTAACTCTATATCCATTTAATATTAAGTATAAAATGCAGTCAAATCGTATAGAGAATAAAATATTCTTTAATATTTATAATAACATTAAATGTGAATAAATAATATTTAACATAGTTTTTTCAAGAAAAACTGTTAAAATATTCAAATGATGGTACTTCCGGTTGACCAATTGTAACCAAAATTTAATCAGCTCTTCATATAGATGTAACGAAGAAGTATACGAAAAATTATAATTTTTGAAACTGTAGTATTAGAGTTATCGCAGACGAAAATTTTGTTACACACACACACACATCCACACACACACACACACACACATACACACACACACACACACACATACAGACATCATCGTAAAAATAGTAAATTCGTATTCTAGGGACCCTAAAACGTGCTTATTGATTAAAAACTCATCATCGAATTTTTTGACCAAAGACAATACCTTCCTTACCTAAAGGTGACGGAAGGTAAAAATTAAGGGCATGTAGTACTGACCAAAATAAGTAAAAAATCTAATTAACATGGGTCCGATCTTCAATAGTTTCCAAGATATAAGGCAGTGAAAAATTAGTTTTTACGGGGTTTACCTCTGCTGTCTCGAACTACAAGAGTTACGACTTTGATTAAACGAGACTTTTTGTTTACCTTTCAGAGGTAAACTTAGATGTGCTTTTGTTTTTTTTTTATTATTCTAATAATTCTACTAAGTTAAATGTTGCGGCAACTTTGGCCAATATTTAATTTTCAAATAACTTCGTAACTATTAGAAATTGAGAAAAATGTTTCATAAGAAATTTTATTGTTTTTTTGTAGTCTATTTACTGACATAGACAAAATTTTGTTCGATCACAATCTTTGTCAGTTTTTCTTCGATTTTTCGTTTTTCTCGGAAACAATTAAAGATCAGACCTATGTTGATTAAGCTTTTTTTACTCATTTTGGTCCCTTAATTTTTTTACTCTTTCTTTGAAACACCCTGTATACAAGACAGATTGTCAAACTCAGCAATGGATAATATGTCGTGATGATGATATATTTAATATTTAAAATAAAATAAATTTCAAATATAAGATAATAAATTATGAACTAAAATATATATTTGAATAATAGCTAATCACAATTTATAAATGATAGTTTTAAAATATTTTTAAAACGATATGTATTGTCATATCTATAAAATATAATTTGAAATAGGTAATATTTGTCAAAAGCTTGCTATGTACGACTAATAATTTATTCCGATCGCTATGTGCATAAATATATAAAATCCAAATATTTATTTTATAGCTAGGTACAACTTTTTTTATTTATTGCAATTTTATATTTAATCGTTAAAATTTTACATGAAACACAGTGAGTATTTTAATTGCGCGTATCTGTGTAGTATTCATTAATTTTAATAATGCTCTTCATTTCTTGGATTAAAAACTAAACCGGAGCGAAATTAAAAATCTAGAATTTAAGCTCGTTATAAAATTTCAGTGATATAGATAAAGCAGACTGCAATAACGAGATGCTGTTTCTTTCTCTATTTTCGATTTGCCTCCAGATAATTAAATGTGTCATTGGGGGATGTGTAAAAAAAAATCAATCAATATTTGCAGGAAAAGTGGAACAAATAAGACAGCCGTAACAAATATACGAGTTGGTATTGGGTGGTGGACACCAAAACACTAATATGTGTCACGTAAGTTTTTGGAAATTTTTTGAATGGACAATACTGTTCAACAATTAACATTGCGTAAGCTATAATATTCATTAGGGTGGATCTTAAAAGGGGTCAAGCCAAATTATATCCGGGCCAAATATTTATTTAAAAATTGCGCAGGTATGATTTCGCATAATATTATTTGATCGTGCTTAAATGCACTTGATTTTTCCCCATTTGATTGACATTGGGTTTTATCACATTTTGGAACTGTATTATATTAATAAGAGGTTTAAAAATTCATTCTATATTAGAATAATAAATAAATAAATAAATAAATAAATAAATAAATAAATAAATAAATAAATATATATATATATATATATATATATATATATATATATATATATATATATATATATATATATATTCTACAACAACAAATATAATAAATTTTACTGAATATACTCTTAATTCACTAAATGATGCCCAAGTCTATACTGACTTTCGAAAAGCTTTTGATACTGTTGATCACAGTGTTCTTCTTCAAAAGCTTCAAACCAATTTCAGTTTTTCTTCCAATCTAATATCTCTTCTTCAGTCGTATCTACACGGTCAAAATTTATTTGTGCGCCTTAATAACTTCAACTCTGCTCCCTTTATTGCCACTTCTGGAGTCCCTCAAGGCTCAAATCTCGGTCCTTTGTTGTTCATATTGTTTATAAACGATATTGTTGATGTCAAAAATTCTGAAGTACTACTTTATGCTGATGTCCTAAAAAAATTTAAAACTATCAATTCTTTAAATGGTTGTTGTCTTTTGCAAAATAATATAGAGAATGTATTGGCTTGGTCTCCACAATGTAAACTGTTTTTCAATTTCAGTAAATGCAAAATAATGAGCTATCTAGTAAAAAAATTGTCTATACTTGTCCTTATATTATGGAAAATTTCTATCTTGATCGGGTTACACAGTTTACTGACCTTGGCGTAATCATTCGTTCTTGTAAATCATTTCATAATTTGTCTACTTTACATCGACTATATTATTCGTCAGTAAGATCAAAACTGGAATACTGTCTCCATATACGGAACCCCATTTACAACAAATATATAAGTCAACTGGAATCTGTTCAGAAACTATTCGTTAAATATTGTTTTTATAAAAAATATAAGCACTATCCCAGTTTTGATATTACATATAACGAACTTTTATCTGACGCCAATATTATTTCTCTGTACAGTTGCCGAAAAACACAGTCTTGTTTGTTTCTGTACAAAATCATTAACAATGTTATTAATGACAGTTGTATCCTAGGCCATCTTACGCTAAACATTCCTCGTATATCAGCGAGAAACAAATCAACTTTCAATTGTAATAAAGTTAGGACAAATTATGAAATGAAATCTCCAATCTGGCAAATGTGCAATATTTTTAATGAAATCCCTTGTAAGATAGATGTATTCGCTGATTCATTCAATGTATTCAGACGAGAGTTGATAAATTACTTGAGTTCTATATATATCTAACTTTTAATTATTAATGTTCATTGTTACTATTATCACTGTTAAAATTTCAGTTTCCTTCTTAGTCATGTTTATTATTTACAATGTGTATACTTTTTGTAGGGCTTTTATGTACTTAATTATTTGTATAATCATCCTGTAATTGGAACTTTTAAGTTCTGTTGGATTGTTTAAATAAATAAATAAATAAATACATATATATATATATATATATATATATATATATATATACAGGTGTTCATTTTAAATGGGCCACCTATGCAACCTCGAGAACTATAAGAGCTACAAAGGTGGTTAGATAGGCAAACAATTTCTAGTTCACAAGACTAATATAAAGAATTGCAATTGTAGTATTAGAGTTATCGTAGACGAAAATTTTGTTACACACACACACACACACACACACACACACACACGCACACGCGCACACACACACATACATACACACACACATACATACATACATACATACACACACACACACACACACACACACACACACACACACACACACACACACACACACACACACACACACACACACACACATACAGACATCATCGTAAAAATAGTAAAATCGTATTCTAGGGACCTTAAAACGTGCTTATTCATTAAAAACTCATCACCGAATTTTTTGACCAAAGACAATACCTTCCAAAGGTGAGGAAGGTAAAAATAACAAAATCCCTTTTATTTAGTTTCATAAAATTCCAAATCATTTTTATAATAGAATAATGTAGCGCTCAAATAACAATCTGATGAATTATGTTACGAAAAGATGCCCCATCTTAAGCCTTCCAAATCCTCTACACACATCTCTAGTGTCCACACTCCACCCTCTCCAAAATAATATAAATTCACTTTGTGTACATTTCTCTGCTGGCCTCGCCACTACAAGAGCAATCTTCCTCCCGCGGCAGACACTCGGCGGTCCGGAGATGAAAGATGATCGGAGAATCGCAGCGCCAGACAGAATAATAACTTGCCGCACGTGTTCTTGTTGTTCTCCACAGCGAGGACGAAGACGACCATTTGGATTTTTATTTTGGAGCAGCTGCACGCGTACCAACTTTTAAAACCTGACCACACTGATTTATTTTTAACGCTTTCACTCCATAATAAGAACAAGAGAACAGTGGTCGATAGTAGGCGATCGGTAGGAGATTAAAAAATCTGGTGTGGCCAACACAATACCTCCCGCCATTTACAGCTCGAGTCACAAAAAAGATTAAGTTAATCCTTATTCTTGGATTAGCGAATTTTACTCTAATTTTGACAGTTTATTTCTTAAGCTGGATTCAGAGATTGCGTAGTAAACATAGCATAGAATAGCACAGAAAAACATAGAAAATGAACATACGGAAAAGCGTGTACTGATTCAGAGTTACAGACATAGCATAGCACAACACAGCAAAACATGGGGAATTGGTCATATTTTATTTCGAAGCTATGTTTTGCCATGTTCGGCCATGTGCGCTATGTTTCGTGAGTATTCGTAGTTACACCACACCTACTACTACAGTGCGTTAATGTTGACAGCTTCCTGACATTTGTTTTGAAGTTTGGTTAAGACAACTTTTAAGTTATTTTGTATTGCAGTTGTGTTTATGATAATTATTTAAAAAATGAATGATTCTTATGAACAAGACATAAAGTTAATCAGCTTAGTGGAGAAGTCGCCGATCCTCTACGACAAAAAGAGAATGGAATTTCTGACATGAATTTATCTACATACAATATTTCTATGTTTTCTGTACAATCTCTGAATTGGTTTTAAGTTTCTATGTTTTCCTGCGTTGTGTATTTCTATACTGTGTTTACTACGCAATCTCTGAATCCAGCTATAAAATATAGTCTAATCTAATCCAAGTAACTACCTTTTCTTTAAACCCCTCAACAGGATTAAATCCCAATTACAGAGTGGGTTCACATTCACACACATTCATGCCTTAGTGGGATTCGAACCCAGAGCCCCGAGGGCACTCATGACATTGAGGCGTTGCTCTAACCTTTGAGCCACCGGATCTATAATAAAATGAAGATTAAATTTTAAATACCGGGATAGAATAGAATTCACTAATCCAAAAATGAGGATTAGCTTAAACATTATTGTGAATCGTTAATTTTTATTAATCTAAATACATACTTACAATATTTACTTATGTTGGAAACTGTATTGAATTCCTTTTCTATTGTTCTATTTACTTTTTTCTTTTTAAAACGTTACTAATATTATTTTGAAATGATTAGTTCTTTGATAGTGACATTTATCTGTCAGTTACATACATTTGAATAACTGCGTTTTGTTTGTTTAAAGCTTAGGCTCTGGGATTTAAATTATAGATAATTTTATAAATTTATAAAAACTATTTTGAGCTTCTAGTAAACTGCCATTTTCGGTTATCCGATTTTCACCAAAATCTAATGGGCTCTTTGCATGTTAGAAAAAGGTCGAAATACAAGGTTTCAAAATTCAAAATTTTCTGAATGATAGTATTTGAGTTAGAGTGGTGGATCCACAAATACATACACACACACACACACACACACACACACACACACACACATACACACACATACACACATACACACAGCATCATCGTGAAAATATTAAAATTGCATTCTAGGGACCTTAAAATGTAGTCATTTACCAAAATCTCGATGTGCGATTTTTAGCACGATCCCTATACCTCCCTTACCAAGGGTAGCGGGAGGTAATAGTTATTTATGCTACAAGAGATGTAGGTACCATTTATTAATCGAGCACGTTTTTGCTATCAATTAAGTTCGAGAGTGGTCAAATTTACCTACATCTCGTGTTGCATATAAGATTTTTTCCACTCCCAATGATTTATTTTTTACCTGTTCATTTTCATTGTCAGATATGTCAATGCTGTCAAGACATACAGTTGAATAATGATAGATAAAAAATAATCTAAGTACTCCATGGAAAATTTAAGAAGAAAAACGTCACGTCAACGGTAATTTTTGAATGGAAATATTTATAAAATGAGAGCAATATGGTAGAAATTAAATTCAAAATTATAAATTAGAAGAATGAATAAATATTTGACACAAGTTTAAAATATCTAACTGTTGGTATTTCACAAAGAGGAAGGTAAGTTCAGCTGTAGGAAAGTAAGGACAATCCTTACTTCCCGTCGCTAATAGAAACCGATATCTTGACAGTAAAATAGTCAACAACAATGTCCTATTAGCCTACTTACGATATTGGGACTGGGAAAAAAGTATTTAAGTAAATGCATTTTTTACAAAAACTTTTTGTTGAAATTTTTGACAAAATTAATGTGACATACATACGTTATAAATATCATATGAATTGTGAAAACCGTTTGAATGTCCATCAGTATAAATATACATGTCACTACTGTTTGATTTCTACTGGGACGGGAGTCAGTGTGTTTCAGTTGTAACAATGTTTGCCTATGTGCGTATTTAATATTTAAAAATATACATTGATGTGTCACGTTTAGCTTGAGAGGATATATTCAATCGCACCTGTTTGCACCCTGTGTTCCCACGGGTGTCATTACGTATGCATCAAAATTTATCAATCAAAATAAACCATTAATAATTTCTGTCAAGCTATTTTCATAAAAATTATAATTAATTCATAAAATCTGACAAGAGGCCAGTGACATGTTTTATTTTGCATTTGAAGCATATACTTTGAATTTGTTCTATGAATTATTTAATAAACAATAAATATTTAAATGTTAACTAATTCACGTAAGCGGCTTCAAACGTCGAGATAAACGTAGTCAATGTTGGTGTGAAACAGGGTTGTGATATATCCCCGTGATTGTTTAATTTGTATATGGATGTTTTGTTGCTAAGAGCGTTGAGTGAAATGGATAGTGTAGATATTGGTGAAAGTATTGTGCCTGCGTTAGCATATGCGGACGATGTAGTTGTTTTAGGTGAAAATGAAGAGCAACTCATAAGAATGATAGAGAGAATATATGTAGTTGGAAAAAATATGAATCTGGAGTTGAATGTTGATAAATCCAAGGTGTTAGTATTTGAAAGGAGTAAATTGGTGACTGTGTGCAATGTGTTGGTGGATGGAGTCAAACTGGAGCAAGTGAATGACTTTGTATATTTGGGTAGCATGATGTCAAGGGATGGTCGAATTGATAGAGAAATTGAAAGGAGAGTGAGTGCGGGGTGTAAGGTAATGGGTGCTCTGGGTACGTTTGCTCGAAACGTAAACGTATCTAGAGAAGCTCGGTTAAGTGTGTATAATGAAGTGCTAGTGCCTGCTTTGATGTATGGAAGCGAATGTTGGGCATGGTCAGGAAAGCATAAAAAGAGATTGACTGCCATGGAAATGAAGTATTTACGTGGTGTATGTAGATATGTAAGACGGGATCGCGTGAGGAATAATTTGGTGTATGAAGAATGTATGGTTAGGAAGAATGTTGTTAAGAGAGTTGGAATGAGCCAGTTGAGATGGTTTGGTCATGTGGAGAGAATGAAGAGTGAACGGTTTGTAAAGCGTATATATCTTGGTGAAGTTGAGGGTGTTCGATTGCGTGGCCGTCCATTGTGTAAGTGGATGGATGTGATTGACAAGGTGCTAAAAGAGAGAAAGTTTCCGAGTGGAAAGAGAAGAAGAGCATGTGTGAATGCGATTATGAATGTGGCCGAGGCGAAAGGAGTGTGCTTAGACAGGAATGTGTGGCGAAGGATGATAGTTTCGTAACTATTATTGTGGTCCGGTTGCGGTATTTCGCTTCCAAAAATCGGTCACTTTAATATGTTAAGAGTGAGGAATATTTGTTGTATGATATCCGATTAGTAAGAATGTTGTTGATAGAATGAATGATTATTTTTATGGTTTATATTATTATTATTGTTTCGGGTTTGTGCTAACCCACTAAGTGGAAAATGCGTGATTTTATATATCTACGTATGTATACGCACTGTGTTAACAATTCCAAATTATTTCCTGGACAGAGTTACGACATACGTCACCTTCTGAATATATTCTACAATGTGTGTGACAAAAAAAAACTATTTCATTTACATATGTCGTCAACAATCATACATTTAAATTTTGCGTGTAATAGATTATTGTAACTGATATTATTTGCCTTAAAAAAAGCGCCAAAAAAGTACCAGTGACGTCATTGCTGGCAAGTAATGCAAACGCAGGAAAGTAACATAAAAATAAGGCATTTGCATATTATTTTTGTTATGTATATTTTAATAATAATATTTGACCATTACTAATAATTTAATATTTATCCATGCATGATATGTATATAGAATAAAAATATATATTTATTTACCTATAACAATAACACATGTGAAATAATACAAAATTTACATAATAATTCGTGATAAAAAATATTTTATTGCAATATAATTTTAAATATTATTTATGAAATAAAATATATTTTATATTTTGCATATATAGTTAACAATAACAAATTAGATATAATTGTAACACATTATGATAACTAATAATATAATTTAATACGATATTTTATTATAATAATTTTTAATAAAGTGCACGTGAGGTAACGCCTGGTAAACGCCCGCACGGTACAAATATGTCATCATCATTACCGATATCTGCGTACAAAGCAGATTGGCACACACAGCAATGGGTAATATGTCGTGATGATACACTTATTTATTTATTTATATACAAAGCATGCCAAAAGTGACGCCCATACTACAGAGTGATCAAATCAATCAGATAGTCACGTGACCCGCATTTTTCCTCAATGACATCAAAACTAGACAATGTCTGTGAATTCGCTATTCGTAAACGTAACCATTTTGACAAAATTTTACATTTTCAACCAGTTCATTACTAATGTCAAAATTTAATTGCAATAGTTGACAGGACTATCAATGAGCCTGTTTCACATTTTTCAAAAAGGATTTTAATTGAAAATTTATGCAATATTTTTCTTAATAATAATTATTTTTTTAATAATTTGTTGTTATTTTCGTAAATAATTAAATACGAATATTGGCGCCAAAAATAGTAATGAAAAACAACCCCCTACTCCTGTGTCGTAGAAGCACATACACTACGTCATTCACAGCCAATAGAAAAACAGCTTTTCCATCATCTACATTTATTTTTGTTATTTAGATAAATAAACGTAGGCGATAGATTGTCACATGTTGATAACAAACATCTAATTTGACATTTGACGCTGACATTTTCTATTATAAATGAGTAATAATGGCTAATACAGAATACATTCAAGCTAAGACGGACAGTTTACCGAAAATCGAAAGCTGGATGATGGCTGAATTTACATCAGAAAAGACTGTTTTACTGTTGCCGAAATAAGGTGTGTTAAAGAGTTAAGGTAAAATAAAATGTAAAAACCCAACCATCGGTTCTTCGACCTACTGCTTCCAGCCACAATTTTCTTTTCTTCGCATCTTTTGGCATATTTATAAATTCAATAGTAGGGTTGTTCCTAGTGCATTTTTGCAAGAAGGCACAATACGATCCTGTAAATTACTCATTTTATATTGAATTTTATATTATCTAACACGAACCAAACTCAAAAATTTGACACTTGTTTGACAACTTTGACAATATATTTATTATAACACTTGTAACAAAACACAAAGAATTGACACTATGAGGGACCAATTGGAGCCGATGAAGATGTATGTGTTGTGACGTTATATTCTGTTTCAGATCACGTGACTTTTCAAAATTTCCAAATTAATTATAAAATATCTTATGGAAAATTGAGGCTATTGAAATAATGATATCTTTTTAAATTTAATATTTAGAAGGCATATTAGTATATTAAAGAACGTGGTTTATAAGACATGTTTTTTTCGCACGCGTCAAAATTTAATTGATAAGTGCGAAAGAAAGTCTTATAAAATGAGTTCTTTATACTATTTTTTATATTTTGCGCATTCTACAATAACATTTACTTACTTAATTTACGATTATATTTGTAACCATTTGTACATTTTCATGTAAATAATCTTCACTAAATAAAAAAAAATCTGATGTGGCCAGCACATTACCTTCCGTCAGTTCTATGTATTTTGTACAAATTTCATACGGAAAATTCCTTGCTAAATTAAATATTCTATTTCTTGTACATTACCTTCCGGCAGTTGCATGTATTTTATGCAAATTTCATACAGAAAATTATTATTTTGTGACGTTTTCTATATGCAGTATAATGTATCTGCAGAAATAAAAGATTTATTATTATTATTAAATTAAATATTCTATTTCTTGTACATTACCTTAAAGCAGTTGTATGTATTTTATACAAATTCCATACAGAGAGCAAAAGATCCTATATTTCCAGTAAAAATTATGACAAACACACTATGTCAATTTCACTTGACACTGACATCTTTCAATCAGAATTTTCTTAATATAGTAGCTGTTTTCATAGCTATAGCTACTTTATGAAATTTAATTTCTTTATAATTTTTTAACTCTATATCCATTTAATGTTAAGTATAAAATGCAGTCAAATGGTATAGAGAATAAAATATTCTTTAATATTTATAATAACATCAAATGTGAAAAAATTGTATTTAACATAGTTTTTTCAATAAAAACTGTTAAAATCTTCAAATGATGGTACTTCCGGTTGACCAATTGTAACCAAAATCTAATCAGCTCTTCATATGGATGTAACGAAGAAGTACACGAAAAATTATAATTTTTGTAACTGTAGTATTAGAGTTATCGCAGACGAAAATTTTGTTACACACACACACACACACACACACACACACACACACACACACACACACACACACACACACACACACACACATCCACACATACACACACACACACACACACACACACATACAGACCCTAAAACGTGCTTATTGATTAAAAACTCATCATCGAATTTTTTGACCAAAGACAATACCTTCCTTACCTAAAGGTGACGGAAGGTAAAAATAATAATTTCGACATTATATTATTAAAACGAATTGTCAATTAACTAAAAATAAATTAGGTAAAAATGGGTTAAAGAAACGTCATCTAGTACCAACCGTCTAAAATAAAAAATTGCGTATCGTAATGAATTCATTATGAACGCAAAATATAAATATATATATATATATATAAAAATGCTAAAAAAAGAAGAAGAAAGAAGAAAAGAAATATTGTTGCTTGTTAAATTTAATGTACTTATGTTACACCCTGTATATACGGGAGTGATTTTGAATATTCATAAAATAAATTGACAATAATTTGTTAAACTTTTTATCATTCCAACGCGTCATGATTTTATTTTATCGATACAAAAAGACAAAAATACCACCACTAATTAAAACACCACCTGAACCTCGCAAAACATAACTCTACTTAGTCTGATTTTATTACAAATTTAATCCGGGTATTAAGTTATAATACATTAATACTACACAGAATCCAGTAGATAAATAACACAGCTCGCTTGTAATTTCATACAATACGCGATAAATAATCAGCTTTATCTGTTTAAATTTAAAGTTTAGTTAAAGCAAAATTGCATTTGACATGCTAACGTATACCTATACATTCAGAGGAGAGGCAGTCTGTTTGTGTGTGGTTGTGTATGTGTATGTGAAAGGCAGATGTTCAGATGTTCAGTCTCGTGTTGCCATGGTAACCACTGACTCGAGGTTGAGGATGCTACAGTAGTACACGTGACCAACACAGATCGCACGAGCCGAAAAGACAGGTAGAAGAGAATGTCGCAATGTATAAGGAAATGACGAATTATTAATAAATAGTATATTAAAATATGTTAAAGCAATCTATTTAAGCACTCGTTCATTCCCACACTCGCTGCTGCGCGCTCGTGTTCACACTTCAAACTCGTAACGAGTGGTTTATATTATTTTCTCTAACACTTCTATGGAATTCATAAATTCTGTCATACTGTTACGGAATAATATTCCGTAATAAACAGTCACAGACCACTAGTTTTTCAATTCACCCATTTAAAATACATGGGAAAACGTAATTGTTTTCAAAATCAAGCCGGCTTTGCTTGGCGCTTTGTTTCTTTAATTTTGTCACTTGAACTACCGTAACTGTCAAATTATAAAAGAAATGATTACAAAATCTAATTATACGTCTTGTTTTACGCGTTTTGAAGCTTTTACATGGTAAGTTAAAAAATAAATAAAAATTATTGCTTTTATGACATAGCAATAATATTTTATTTTTTGCAAAAATGTCAAGTGATAAGCAAAATATATTTTTACCTCTCGCTACCCTTGGTAAAGGAGGTATAGGAATCGTGCTAAAATCGCATATCGGTAAATGACCACGTTTTAAGGTCCCTAGAATCCAATTTTAACATTTTTTTCACGATGATGTCTGTGTGTATTGTCTCTCTCTCTCTCTCTCTCTCTCTCTCTCTCTCTGTGTGTGTGTGTGTGTGTGTGTGTGTGTGTGTGTGTGTGTGTGTGTGTGTGTGTGTGTGCGTGTGTGTGTGTGTGTGTGTGTGTGTGTGTGTGTGTGTGTGTGTGTGTGTGTGGGTGTATGCGTGCGTGCGTGCGTGTGTGTGTATGTGTGTGGTGGATCCCCCATTGTAACTCAAATACTATTATTCAGAAAATTTTGAAACCTTGTATTTCTACCTTATTCTAACATGGGAAGAGGCCATTAGATTTTGGTGTATATCAGATAACCGGAAATGGCAAGATTTGTGTTATAAAAATTAAAGATTATTAAATTTTCTACAGATTTGCATAAATACTTTTTCTATATATTTTATGGATAAATTTATAAAATTATCTATAATTTTAATCCCGGAGCCTTTTAAATAAGCAAAATTCCTTGGTTATACAGTTCATATCTCAAATGTATGTAACTGACATATAAATGTCACTCTCAAAGAACTAATCATTTAAAATTAATAATAGTAACGTTTTAAAAAGAAAATAGTAAATAGAACCATAGTTATATGGAATGGATCTTAATACAGTTTCCGCAATAACTAAATATGTAAGTATATATATTTAAATTAATAAAAATTAAATAGTATTTCTGCCACTTGCGAAACCGTAGACCTCGCCTACGGCTCGGCCTACAAACTTTCCTTTTATCTATTCCACTGTTATAGAATATACTATTCTGTTTCGACTTTCATTTAATTATATCTGAAAAAATATTACACAATTTTCACGAAGGAAAATTTTTGATCGAATAGTTAGGTTGGTAATACTGCTTTGTGTTTTATTCTGTCCCTTACCAAGATATTTTGTGTATTTAGTGCATTCATACCAATCCCAAATAACAAAATGTCACCGAAAATCTTTGAAGAATGAAGCTTCTTCTAGTATTAGTAAGAGTGCTAGACTTAGACAATTTAATACTGGAACAGAGAAATAAATATATTTCCACACCATATTACCCATTTATGGGTGTCCCATTATCTGCTTTGTACACCTATATCAATAATGATGATAACATATTCGTACCGTGCAGGCGTTTACCAAGCGTCGCCTCACGGACACTAATTTCGGCATGAAGAGTGCACCACACCCCTTCAAGATTTTACAAATATTTTGTAGTTTAACCTAGTTGTTGTTGTTCCCTTATAGAGTGGAGCAATGTAGTTGTGAGTATATATTTTATATTTACGTGTACGACTATGTCGAACTAGTGCATAGTACAAAGATGTGTAAGTTTCTATCTTATTCTAGCATTGCAATCCCCTAGGAATAGAGCAGTAGTAAAGAGAATTATGTAGTATTATCTTCAAAACGGAGCTTGGAAACTTCACAGAAATGTTTCTTTGGATTTTTAATATCTTACACGTATATGATATATTTATTTATTTACACGTACCTATATATAGCTCAATAAAATTAGATTTTTCAAGGGAAAAAAATACCGGAGTTTTTAAACTTGGCACATTTATTGCTTTACCATTTTCAGGAGATTAAGCCTTTGTTTATATGTAAGTAGGCTGGCAACTAAGTAATAATTGTATCTGTCAACAACAGTCTACAAAGTGAAAATAAAACAAAATGAAAGTATAATGTTTTTCATTAATACATACAGATAACGTTTGTGTATCGTTCTTAACACGGTTTACTTTATTCTAATATAATAAACATGATGAATAAAGCACATAACTAGAATATTTGTCATAATGACATTGTGCCAAAATAATTGTTCTGTTTATCAAAGCATTCTGAAAACAGTATTATACCTTGTTCCATTTAAGCCATTCAGTATTGCGGAGCATAGGGAATAGTTCTGACCTCTCTGATTGGCTGAAATTAGGGACAAGAGACAAGTTTACGTAATGTAATTACGGCTACTTCAGATTTGCGTTGTTGCCAGTGCCATCTACTGAATGGCTTAAATGGAATAGAGCATAATAAAAGAATTTGAAAAATCTGATGTGACCTCCAGTCAATTCCATGTTTGAAAAAGTAATGAACTTTAAGTAAAGTATCACTTCCAGTTGATCGTTTGTAAACTAGATCTAATTTGTTGTTCCAATAAATAGAAAAGTTTGTAATACCAAATTTTAGATTATATTTTATTATGTTTTCCTCGAAAATATCTTAAGAGCTCCAAATTAAGTACCACTTCCGGTTTATCATATAGGTAAACTATAATGTTATTTCAAATTATATACGAGAGTTAAATAACAAATTACTGTAAAGTAGTACTTCCGGTTTATCAATTTTAGAAAATATATAGTGTCGTTCTCATTAATATGAAAGTCTTAAATACCAAATTTGAAAAGTTTTGGATTGTATCAATTTATTTTTCACGAAAATCTGTTCAGAGCTTCAAATAAAGTATCACTTCCGTTTTATCAATTTTAACCGAAATCTAATATTTTGCTTCCCTTTATATAAAAATCTTAAATATTAAATTTGACAAGTTTTGATTTTTCACAAAAATCTGTTCAGAGATTCAAGTAAAGTATCACTTCTGGTTTATTAATTTTAGCCAAAATCTAATATGTTGTTCTTCTTGAAATGTTTCGGATTATATTTTAATTTAGTTTTTCATTAAAAACTGTTATGGGTTTCATGTAAAGTGTCATTTCCGGTCATCCAATTTTACCTAAAATCTAATCCCCTTTATATGACTGCAGAAAGCTTAAATACGGAAAATCGAAATATTTGGAAGTTTGTGATAAGAGTTATCGTGGACAAAAAAATCGTTACACCCACACACACACACACACACACACACACACACACACACACACACACACACACACACACACGCACACACACACGCACACACACTCCCACACGCACACACAGACATCATCGTAAAAATTGAATTGGACCTATGACATTACCTCCCTTACCTATGACGGGAGGTAAAAATTATATTTCACAGCGTTTTTCAAGAAAAACTGTTAAAATCTTCGAATGTGGGTACTTCCGGTTGACCAATTATAAACAAAATCTAATCAGCTCTTCATATGGATGTAAAGAAGAGTAATACGCAGAAATTATAATTTTTGGATAAGTGATATTGGAGTTATGCGATCCGAAAAAATCGTCACACACACACACACACCCACACACCCACACACCCACACACAAACACACACACACACACAAACACACACACACACACATCTATTCATATATACATACAAACATCATCGTAAAAATGGTAAAATCGTATTATAGGGACCCTAAAACGTGCTTATTTATTTAAAACTCATCATTGAATTTTTTGACCAAAGACAATACCTTCCTTACCTAAAGGTGACGGAAGGTAAAAACATATGTCACTTTTTCACAACGCTTCATCGGGTTTATAAAGTTTTTAATAATCCCGTATTCGGGATTGTTGTCACTTTCTTTAAATGAAGATTTAACTCAGTGAATTTAATACATCACAAGTATAAATGCACTGGAAAGTAGAACCCCCATTTCTCAATTTCCTCTGCAAATTAGGTTAGACGGATCCAAAGCAATTTGTTCTTTTGGTCGGTGTTGATGAAAGTTGTAGTTGGTTAATAATAAATTGCAGAAAAATGACAAAGGCGTCGTGATTTATTCCGCAGGAGGTAAGTAGCGTTTTCCGGAAGTGCGGCATGTGACTGGAAATGCGGCGCGCCGCGGTGATAATTTAAAACTTGATTCATAAATCACACCTTTTGACACCGTTGCACAGAGAATTTGACTTATTGAGATAGTTCGTGCTCCCCGACTCTTTTAAATATGCAGATCTCGTCTTCTCAGGTTGTGGAAGCTGCGTCTTTATTTACTCAAATGATTTGTTAAAGCATTCATCCTCATCATAAAACCAAAATATATTTATTACTACGATAATAAATTTCACTCGCCAATAATGAGATGGACAAATTTATTTTGCGAATAATTATTGATCGCGTTCAACTCGGCCAGCGCTAGACTACCAAACTAAAACTGCGTTAATTGTAAGTGTTAAGTTGAAAGTTTACAAACTATAAACTTTTCACTTACAATTATTGCGACAGATATGTAGAGATTCTAATATTAACAATGAGTTAACAGTTTGTATGTTTGAAATAAATTGTGAAAAATTGTCAGCTACCGGGATTCAAACCCGAGACACCTACCTTGCCGGGATAGTGCTCTACCAACTAAGCTCCTCTCGATGGCTGAACAATCTTTCACTTTAACGTCGTGGAACTGCTGAGAATTTATTAATCGTCACATGATTAGATGTGGGGTTGCCAAGCTACCACTGCGTTTAAATACCTAGTGCACAAGTCATAATTTACTCAAGGCCCTATCAGACCAAATTCTAATATTAACAATTGTATATTTGAAATAAATTGTGAAAAATTGTGATTGTCAAATTATCTGATATGTTTATGGTGACCATATTTTCTTTTTTGAAAAAAGGCCAAACCTGTAACTTCCAAGGATGTTCTAATAAAACACTGGATAGCTGACATATGTTTAACAAGTGAGGTAAGTGGTGAGGGTACGGCGCCATTTGCAGAAAAGGCAAAACGTCGAACGTTCGTTTGTCTATTATTGCATTACATGGTAGTTTTCTTGAATAAAGTGGTATTTGTGTTATGTTCTTAGTGAATAAATACTTTAAGTGAGATATTTCCATAATAAAAAAGGCAATATGCCGTCTTCTTGTAGTGCTTTTGGGTGCACAAATAGACATAGCAAGGATAACCCTGGAAAATTTTTCTAGTAAGTATGTACGTATTATTGTTCACATACAGGGTGTTAATTAAAAAGCGGGCCATATGCGTTTAACATGGGAAATCAGTTTTTCCTTGCGCAAAAGTTCCCAATTAATTTTAGTCAAAAGTGTTTCAAATAAAAGTTGTAGATAATTAAATTATACACCTTCATCACTATACATATTTTATTTTGCATGTTTTGTAACCTGCAAAATCCGAATTGAAATTCTATAAATATTGCTCATTTGTAGTGATAGCCATAGAATTTAAACAAAATTACAAAGAAATGCATAGGTATCATTTGAACTGTCAGAAATTCGATTTTCAAATAAAAATTACTGATAATTATATTCTATTCTAAGTCCTTCAAACTATTTTGTTTTTATAATCTACATCTAAATTATTGCTTATATTTTATTTATTTTTATTTTGTAACCTGCAAAATCGAAATTCTGACAATTCAAATGATATGCATTTCTTTGTAATTTTGTTTAAATTTCATGGCTATCACTAGTAATATTTATAAAATTTCAAATTAGATTTTACAGGTTACTAAACATGCAAAATAAAATCTGTTTAGTGATGCTGGTGTAGAATTTAATTCTCTACAACATTTATTTGAAACATTTTTGTTTAAAATTAAATGGGAAGTTTTGCGCAAGGAAAAACTGATTTCCCATGTTAAACGCCTATGGCCCGCTTTTTAATTAACATCCTGTATATGTATACATATTTATTCATACTTTTGTTTTAAATATTTGACAGATTTCCTGTAAATAATAATTATATATTACGACTGTGGATAGATGCCTTAAAAAGAAAAGATTTCACACCTACAAAACTTGAAACTGATTATTTGAAAAGGCCTGGAACATACATAAGAAGATTAAAAAAGACTCAGCACCTTCCGTATTTCCAAATTTTCCACCACTATACAAAAGGCATATTTTTAATAAGCAAATTTTATTTTTAAATTCAGTAATCGTGGTGAGATCTTAACAAACTACACAAGTAAAAAAATAAAAATATTACTTATACTTTAAATACATATTAAAATAATATGTAAATGTGTTTTTCATAAAACTAAAACAAAATGCATAATAATTTGCGCAAAAACAACACATATAACAGATGGGCCGGTAATGGCGGACGAAACGTGAGCCACGCCATGGCCATGGTTATAAAGGTACCCTAATTCTATTATATTTCGTTTCCAGCTAGCGAAGTACAGTGTGTTCAAAAAAATTCCTAACTCGGAGTAGGCTATGAACAGAGAAACGTGTGTCTGATCATTATTTAATTCAATAGACAAGTTGTCAAAATTGATCTTGAAATGTAATTTTAAAGAGAAAAGACAATAAAGAAGTGTACAGTATATTGACATTCGCCGTTTTCTAATTTGTTTCCATTTCTAAAATAAAATACAGGAAGAAAAGCTTTGATTTCTTTACAAAACATTTTTGATAATATCTTATGTCAAATTGACATTGAATTAATTGATATACGTTTCTTTGTACATAGCCTACTCCGAGTTAGGAATTTTTTTGAACACACTGTACATGCATAGTCTAACTTTTATCTAATATACCTATGCTCAAAGCTAATAATTTTTTCTACTATTATCTTTGATAAAAGTTAAGTAAAATATTTTGAAATAAATTATTTAAACTTTAAAGGATGATATATAGAAATAAAGGACAAAATTGAGTTTTTACAAAGTAAATAAATCTAAAGGACAATGCGTCTAATAAAGGACTGTCCTGTCGTATGGTCACCGTAGATATGTTTTGCTTTACTCTGCGTTCGCTCGCTAATTGTTATTATTGAAGGGACATCATCCAAGTGTAAAGGTATAGAATATGGTGTACCTCAGGGCTCTATTTTAGGCCCTTTATTTTTTCTAATTTATATAAATGATTTCAGTAACTATATGAGGCCCTGCAGTAGTGTCCTTTTCGCTGACGATACCACACTTATTAATAGTGCTAATGATTATGAATCATTATTGAGAGTAAGAGATGTTAGCACTCAAAAAGCTGAAAAATGGTTTTCCGCTAATAATTTACTTTTAAATAAACAAAAAACTCAAGAGATGATTATCTCTAACGATAGTAAGTTGAATAAAGATTCCGCTGTTTCAGTTCTTGGATTGCTTATTGAACCCTCACTAAATGGGTTATCTCATGTAACATATATAAGTAAAAAATTATCTAGTGTTTTATTTTTATTGAGACGATTAAAATTTATAGTCGATAATGTCACTTTGAAAACCGTGTACTTTTCATTGTTTCACTCGGTGATTTCCTACGGAATTTTACTGTGGGGAAATTCTTCACATTCAATTAAAAATTTTAGATTGCAAAAGACGGCAATCAGAATTTTATGTGGTGTAGGATACAGAGATAGTTGCCGCCAAGCATTTATCGAATTAAAAATAATGCCTTTACCTTGTTTATTTGTTTTTACCTTCCGTCACCTGTAGGTAAGGAAGGTATTGACTTTGGTCAAAAAATTCGGTGGTGAGTTTTTGATGAATAAGCACGTTTTAGGGTCCCTACAATACGATTTTACTATTTCTACGATGATGTCTGTATGTGTGTGTGTGTGTGTGTGTGTGTGTGTGTGTGTGTGTGTGTGTGTGTGTGTGTGTGTGTGTGTGTGTGTGTGTGTGTATGTATGTGTGTCTGTGTGTGTGTGTGTGTGTGTGTGTGTGTGTGTGTGTGTGTGTGTGTGTGTGTGTGTGTAAAAAAAATTTGCGTCTGCGATAAATTCCATACTACAATTCTAAAAATTATAATTCTTTCGTATTTCTTTTCGTTACATCCATGCGAAGAGCTGATTAGATTTTGGTTAGAATTGGACAACCGGAAGTACCCTCATTTGAAGATTTTAACAATTTTTCTTGAAAAAACTATGTTAAATATCATTTTTTCACATTTAATGTTATTATAAATATTAAAGAATATTGTATTTTCTATACGATTTGATTGCATTTTATACCTAATATTAAATGGATATAGAGTTAAAAAATTATAAAGAAATTAAATTTCATAAAGTAGCCATAGCTGGGGAAACAGCTACTATATTAAGAAAATTTTGATTGAAAGATGTCAGTGTCAAGTGAAATTGACATAGTGTGTTTGTCTTATAATTTTACTGGTATTAGGTATAGGATCTTTTGCTTTCTGTATGGAATTTGTATAAAATACATACATACTTTAAGGTAATGTACAAGAAATAATAATAATAATAAATCTTTTATTTCTGCAGATACATTACACTGTATATAGAAAACGTCACAAAATAATAATTTTTTGTATGAAATTTGCATAAAATACATGCAACCGCCGGAAGGTAATGTACAAGAAATAGAATATTTAATTTAGCAAGGAATTTTCCGTATGAAATTTGTACAAAATACATAGAACTGACGGAAGGTAATGTGCTGGCCACATCAGATTTTTTTATTCTTTATACGATTTGATTGCGTTTTATACTTAATATTAAATGGATATAGAGTTAAAAAATTATAAAGAAATTAAATTTCATAAACTAGCCATAGCTATGGAAACAGCTACTATATTAAGAAAATTTTGAATGAAAGATGTCAGTGTCAAGTGAAATTGACATAGCGTGTATGTCTTATAATTTTATTGGAAATATAGGATCTTTTGCTATAAATTTTCTGTATGGAATTTGCATAAAATACATGCAACTGCCGGAAGGTAAAGTACAAGAAATATAATCTTTAGCAACGAACTTTCTGTATGAAATTTGTACAAAATACATAGAACTGACGGAAGGTAATGTGCTGGCCACATCAGATTTTTTATTCTTTACTTGAAATTCATAATTCAAAACATAATCTGTTGACGAATGGAGATATTCACTCTTACAATACAAGATTTGCTACATTATTGCGAAAGCCCCGTTATAAATTACAGAAATCAGTAAAACATAGCTTAAATTTTCACCTATATAATAAACTACCAGACTATGTAAAGCGAATGGAACATAAAAAATTTAAAAATACAATTAAAATATTTCTTGTAAAACATTGCTTTTACAGTTTAAATGAATTTTTGACGAGTAAATTTTGACTAGAATATTGACATGATATATATGCAGTATTTTTCTATTTTTCTGTTTGATTTATATGAATTTTTTATCTTGTATATTAACGTACTATAAACTTTTTTGTAATATAGTCAACAAATAAATAAATAAGATAAAATAAATACCATTCAGTACTCAATCTAGCGCTAATTTTAGCTAGGCTAGCTCGCGCTATTCCGGTTAAACACGAGTATAGTTATCTCTAATTCATTTCTCTGGATAGGGTTTTATAAAACATAAACGTGTATTTATGTGTAGTACCAAGACCGTATTTTAGAAAGCTAATAAAAGTTAAAGTATGAAAATCATCTTAAGTTTTCTAGTCTTACGTTTTATGGTAACAATTTTACTACTACTAAATTCTATTATGGGTAGTTATTTTCCTCTGTAAAATTTCTTACTTACCTTTGAAATGAATTATGCAGTTTATGCCTTGTCTTTCTGCTAGGTAGGTACTCAGAATTCAAAGTAACTGTAACAAAAATGTAGCTTCTTCAAAATAATGCAAGGATGCAATTTAAAAGGGCCAGACTGTTTGAAGAATTAATAGCTTTTATAATTGCGTAGGCTTCCACAGTCTGAGTCATGAGAAATATTCGTTTTCCGGGAATGGACTGTGTCATATTTTGAGTCAGAGCTCAACGTTTCGCCCGCAGTCGTATGGGGCATCTTCAGGAGCAAAGGGGATAGTACACTCTTAAACAAGGTTACCCGACGTGTCAACCACGCTAGAGGCCGAGTTTAAGCAACAAGAGATACCTCGTTCGAAACATTTGCATCTATCCCTTACATTAAAGGATTCTCGGATAAAATAGGTAGAATTCTTAATAAAAACAATATTCAGGTCTTTTTTAAACCTCCACAAAAAATCTCAGAAATACTCCCCCAAACTAAAGATAAACGCGAACCCTTGTCGTCACCCGGTGTTTATAGTATTTCTTGTTCTTGCGGCACAGTATACATAGGTAAAACAGGAAGAAGTGTTCACACTAGATTGTCAGAACACAAACGCTGTCTGCGTAATGGTATGGTTTTAACATCTGCGGTCGCAGAACACCAACACAACACAGGACATAACATCTTATTTGAAAATTCTCGCATTTTAGCTCCTGTCCCTGAGTTTTACAGACGTAAATACAGGGAAACTTTAGAAATATGGAAACATCCTAATAACATGAATCGGGATGATGGCTATTTCTTGAGCCACATGTGGAAACTGGTGATTCTCGGAACACGACACGCCCAATCTACCATTACGAACTCGATTCCCATTGGTCCTCATTAGCTTTGCTCATCTACCATATCTTTAGATTAGTATATAACTGTCTTCTCGACCTTCCTTTTGTCACTTGGTTTATTTGGCCTCTAGCATGGTTTACACGTCGGGTAACCTTGTAAACTGAGTCTCCCCCTCTTGTTGCTTAAACTCGGCCTCTAGCGTGGTTGACACGTCGGGTAACCTTGTTTAAGACAGTACTATCCCCCTTGCTCCTGAAGATGCCCCATACGACTGCGGGCGAAACGTTGAGCTCTGACTCAAAGTATGACACAGTCCATTCCCGGAAAACGAATATTTCTCAATAGCTTTTATGATGAATGAGTAATATGAATTATAAATATTTTAACTGACAAGAGTTTTTGAGAAAATCCAGTTTATATTTGACTGACTTTCATAATTGGTCTCGTCATAGCACTTTTTATTTTAATACCTAATTATGCTACTGACACATTTAGCTGACCGCTAGATTTGAAGCGTAGTACCTACACATTATTTAAATCAAAACATGCAGAGTTCCTATATTTTAACGTGAAATCTGCTGGTATAATTTATTTAATATTTTTTGTTAGTAAAAGAACAAAGAAATTCAAGAAATATGAATGCCACAAAAACTAGAATTGCAATAAAAAAAATTAATGCAGTAAAATGTAAAAATAATGTACCAGCATAACTGACCTGAATTATATTCAGAATTATTCCTCTAAAAATATGTTTTTTTTTTAAATTAAATTATTGTAATGGCAATCTTTTATTTTGTATTTGTGTACCGATATTAACAATGTATAATATTCAGTAAATAAAACTACAACTACGTCAACTATTGATTGTTTATATTTTTACAGCAAATACGCAAAAGTTTTTCAACTAAATTAATGTTTGCAGTTTATTTTCACATAGTTTATGTAAATCATTATTAAATATAATCATTTTGCAATGGGTTTATCGTTTACAATATAAATGTAATACATTCGTGTGTAAATGTACCTAAATTAAAAAATTAAATTCAAAATAAAAATAGGAAAATTTTGTTTTGTTAAGCAAAGTTAATTTTAGTTACGTATGAGAGTGAATCAAAAAAGTCATATAGAGTTTAATTAAATAAATGTTTTTTAATGCATGGTATTTTACTAGTGATTCAGGAAGCCATACAACTTTATTACCTCCCGCTACCCTTGGGAAGGGAGGTATAGGGATCGTGCTAAAAATCGCATATCGAGATTTTGGTAAATGACCACGTTTTAAGGTCCCTAGAATCCAATTTTAACATTTCCACGATGATGTCTCTGTGTATGTGTGTGTATATGTATGTGTGCATGTGTGTGTGGATCCTTTACTCTAACTCAAATAGTATCATTCAGAAAATTTTTAAACCTAGTATTTCGAACTTTTTCTGTAATGGAAAGAGCCCATTAGATTTTGGTGTAAATCGGATAACCGAAAATGGCGCTTTACTTAAAGCTCAAAATAGTTTTTTTTTTTCGAAAAATACCTTTAAACGTTATTTTTTCGAGATTAATGTTATTATAAAAATTAAAGATTATTAAATTTTCTACAGATTTGCATTAATACTTTTTCTATATATATATATATATATATATATATATATATATATATATATATATATATATATATATATATATATATATATATATATTATGGATAAATTCATAAAATTATCTGTAAATTTAATCCCGGAGCCTACGCTTTAAGCAAACAAAACGCAGTTATTCAAATGTATGTAACTGACAGATAAATGTCATTATCAAAGAACTAATCATTTTAAAATAATATTAGTAACGTTTTAAAAAGAAAAAAGTAAATAGAACAATAGAAAAGGAATTCAATACAGTTTCTTGCATAAATAAATAATAACGATTTACAAAAATGTTTAAGCTAATCCTAATTTTTGGATTACAGAATTCCATGGGTGAATTCTATTCTATCCCGGTATTTAAAATTTAAAATAAATAAATAAGTATATCATCACGGTATATTACAACCATTGCTGGGTGTGCCAATCTGCTTTGTTCGCAGATATCGGTAATGATGATGACATATTTGTACCGTGCTGGTGTTTAACCAGGCGTCACCTCGCGGGCACTCATTGCTGGCGTGGAGAGTGCACCACAAGGCTCAATTTTGTGCCATTTAAAATTCGAAATATTTGGCGTCGGTCGGGATCGAACCCGGTTCCCCAGATTCGCGACCAGACACTCAGGCACGCGGCCACGAGACCCCATTTAAAATTTAATCTTCATTTATTATAGTTCCGGTGGCTCAATGGCTAGAGCAACGCCTCATAAGTCATGAGTGCGCTCGGGGCTATGAGTTCGAATCCCACTAAGGCATGGATGTGTGTGACTGTGAACCCACTCTGTAACTCGGATTTAATCCTGTTGAGGGATTTAAAAAAAGGTAGTTACTTGGATTAGATTAGACTATATTTTAAGAAATAAACTGTCAAAATTTGAGTAAAATTCGTTACCCAAATATAAGGATTAACTTAATCTTTTTTGTGACTTGGGCTGTAAATGGCGGGAGGTATTATGTTGGCCACACCAGATTTTTTAAAATGAAAATGGGAGATTATATTATTTTATCAAGTAATAATTTTAAATTTTATTTATTTTAATTTTGTGCGTCGATCATGCAATATATATATATATATATATATATATATATATATATATATATATATATATATATATATACCGTGTGTCTATCTTAAAGGTGTACATAGGAGATTAACATGGGAAATCAGTTTTTTGCAATTTCCGGCTCGCCTAATTATTTTAAGCAAAAACGCGTCAAATAAAAGTTTTAGGTCATAAATTTCTGCATCTTCATCAATAAACAGAACTACCTTTACATGCTTTGTAACGACAGAAATTAATTATAAAAATGTTGAAAATTACGTTGAAAATATCGACAGCCATGGAATTGAACAAAAAATAAATAAATGCTTGACGATTTATCAAATCGTCAGAAACGTCAAATAAGTTAACTTACGTTGTGACAGATAAAACGTCAAGCATTTATTTATTTTTTTGTTCAATTCCATGGCTGTCGATATTTTAAACGTTATTTTCGACATTTTTAAAATTAATTTCTGTCGTTACAAAGCATGTAAAGGTAATTCTGTTTATTGATTTAGATGCAGAATTTTATGCCCTAAAACTTTTATTTGACACGTTTTTGCTTAAAATATATAGGCGAGCAGGAAACTGCAAAAAACTGATTTCCCATGTTAATCTCCTATGTACACCTTTAAGGGCCGGTTTTTCCATCTTCGGATAAAGTGCTGGATAACTTATCTGTCGGATAAATGAATATTATCGCATCAAAAAATGACATTCAATATAATTTACCTCATTTATGCTCTTATTTCGATGCGATATTTTATTATTTATCTGATGGATAGTTATTCTGAACTTTATCCGGAGATGGAAATACCGGCCCTTAGACAGACACACGGTATATATATATATATATATATATATATATATATATATATATATATATATATATATATATATGCATTGCGTTTAGTAAGTGCTCTTCTACCGGATTCGGATGTATTGGAGATCTCGACTTCGTTTCCGGTAGGAAGCAATTACTGCCCTTAAAACTTAAATAACTATATCCACCTTCCGGTCACAGAAAAATAGTTTCTCTCCCTTCCTGTAGATATTATACTTAAATGCATAAAATTTGTCTCGTTTTCACAAGGAATCAATGAACTGACGCACGAAAAATGCAAATCCGTCACAAAGTCAACTTCTCAAAAAATTGTTGATCCCTTTTCAAAATAAAGGAAGGTAATGAGCCCGGAACAAAATGAAAGAAAGAATCTATATTTAATTTGTGTTACTTCTCACGAAAGTAGAAACAACATCAAAATTAATATTAGAGAGCGAATTTGATACACCGGATTAGCTGATGGCATTAACGTGGTTCCTTTTAAAAGAAAGTTGTATTGTGTAGAAAGACAGAACGCGAAAGATAATAAAGATCTCAGCAACCTTGGCCTGGGATCACTGTCAAACAGAATTCTTGTTGGGCATTAACAGCCTTTAATAAAAGCACTCCCGCACTCCGGAAAGACGAAAATTTATTATAAGCACGTGAGAGGAACATCACCCGACATTATAAAGAATGAAGACTAATACAAACACGACGGAAGATGAATCTCACTATCTGAAATGCTCAAATAAACGTCAAAATAAACATGCTGTTTTAAATATGCATTGGAGAGACAAATACACATCTAATATTTATTCATCCATTTCCATGTATGTCTTTTGAAAGAAATTGTGATGCTCGGTCACCGTAGCAGAACTTGCGTTCACCTTTGTCAAGTCAACTAAAAGAGATATGACTGCGAGTGGACTCAACTCAAATAAATATGTTATGACACTACTGAATATAAATAAATGCATTATTAATATTGTTATTCTTTTAACTAGAGTACGTACCCGATCACGAACCAATTTTCTATTATTATTTCATTCTTACTATTATTATATTCCTTATAGAGGCCTGTGTCTACGATCCTAGAAATCGATCCGAGTTTTCGGATATAGTTTACAATTCGATATCTCCGATCGTGGACACTACTAACTCGGACACAAAAATCTAATAGAAAACTAGAATGGAAAAATACGTTCTGTCCCATTTGTTCGTACAAGTTGCTAATTACATTTACCCGTTACCAATTTAAAATCTTGATGTTTGATAAGCTTGAAAATGACAAGGTTATAAAATATTACATAATTCTACTCATTTTTGATATAGATTATAAATAATTATTTATAAATAAGTTAATATAGTCGTTGTAAAAATTTAATTTACTTACTACCGGGATAATTTTTATTTTTATTAGTTTTTAGTATTGGTAGAAATGGCTGACACTAACTTCATAAATTCGGCCAACCTGACATCTGTAGTCATACAAGTTCAATATTTATGATCAAAAAATGTGATCGAGAACTCTGAACGAATTCTAGCATCGTGGACACAGGCCTTTAGAAAAGTATCTGACCTTATTTCTTAAAATATAATCTAATCCAAGTAACTACCTTTTTTTAAACCCCTCAACAGGATTAAATCCCAATTACAGAGTGAGTTCACATTCACACACATCCATGCCTTATTGAGATTCGAACCCAGAGCCCCGTGGGCACTCATGACATGAGGCGTTGCTCTAACCATTGGCCACCGGAGCTATAATAAAATGAAGATTAAATTTTAAATACCGGGGTAGAACAGAATTCACTAATCCAAAAATGAGGATTAGCTTAAACATTTATGTGAATCGCTAATTTTTGTTAATCTAAATACATACTTACATATTTACTTATGCTGGAAACTGTATTGAATTCCTTTTCTATTGTTCTATTTCCTTTTTTTCTTTTTAAAACGTTACTAATATTATTTTGAAATGATTAGTTCTTTGATAGTGACATTTATCTGTCAGTTACATACGTTTGAATAACTACGTTTTGTTTGTTTAAAGCGTAGGCTTTGGGATTTTATTATAGATAATTTTATAAATGTATCCTTAATATATGTAGAAAAAGTATTAATGCAAATCTATAGAAAATTTAATAATCTTTAATTTTTATAATAACATTAACCTCGAAAAAATATAATGTATGGATATTTTCGAAGAAAAACTATTTTGAGCTTCTTGTAGAGTGCCATTTCCGGTTATCCGATTTTTACCAAAATCGAATGGGCTCTTTCCATTACAGAAAAAGTTCGAAATACATAGTTTCAAAATTTTCTGAATGATAGTATTTGAGTTAGAGTGGAGGATCCACACATACATACACACACGCACGCACGCACGCACACACACACACACGCACGCACGCACACACACACACACACACACACACACACACACACACACAGACATAATCGTGAAAATGTTACAATTAGATTCTAGGGACCTTAAAGGTACATTCACAAACGAAAATTAGATTTATGGTTTTTGTTTAGGTTTAAGTATGTCATTCATTCATGTAAGTTTAAATTAACTGTAATTTAGTTTTGGTATGTACAGACATCTATGTATATGCTGCAAAAACAAGATTAAAATATCGGTAGAGCAATACTTAACAGATACCCGTGCGCCGTAAAACTGTCATTCGCTCGGCATTTTTGGTTATATTTCAGCAAGTTTTTACAGTCTCCATGTTCTTCTCGCATTTGTTTAAAAAGCCGAATCCACCAAGTGGATACTAAATAAAGATGAGTGTATATATCTATATCGTTTCAGACTCGTTCTCATTGGTGAAGTTTGTGACGTCAAACTAAATCATAAACCTAAAGTTTGGACCTTGTAATGTTTAGCTTTATGATTTGAATTTAGAAACACTAAATTCTGAAGTGTGAATGGAGTCATTACATAATATGCGGCCAAAGTCTTTAAATCTAAAGTATAAACCGTAAATCTAAACATAATTTTCATTTGTGAGTGTACCTTAAAACGTGATCATTTACCAAAACCTCGATATGCGATTTTTAGCACGATCCCTATACCTCCCTTGCCAAGGGTAGCGGGAGGTAAAAATATTCTCAATAACAATTCATGGATAATACGAGTATTATATAAATTCCTTTGTAACAGTGATCAAATTTGAAATCAACGCGGCATAAAAATTTAATTTCCTTGCTGTAAATTTTATTATTACTATTACTCTAATAGATTTCTCAGAAATATAATATAAAGATAGTTCTGCTATGAATGAAATGGCAGTGGCAACCTGTGAGATTTGTATCACTAGAAATGCTATTCCAGCGGTGGTAGTCGGTTGCAGTCTTCATTATCGTTTCATATTCATAGTCGCATTCGCATTCGCTCGGTCATGCAAATACATAGTGCACAGGTGAACCGCAAATAGCTTCTCTATGATGAAACGTTTGGCCATTTGCCGCATTAGATTCCATTTGGTATCCGATTTCAAACGAAAGAGAATACACGTTAAACGGATAACTCCTAAATGATTGATTAGCAATTTGCTTTTGTGGTTCTGTCTGGTCTACTCGTAATGTGGTCATTATAACTCACCATTCAATAATGCTGGCAAATCTTCGTCTTACTTGCTTGTAGGTCTGCGTTTTTGACAGTCGGCACTGTTTCATATAAATGTAAGACGCTACTGAAAATACAGTCTGTTCAAAAAATTCCTAACTCGGAGTAGGCTATGTACAAAGAAACATATGTCAATTAATTAAATGTCAAAAATGTTTTGTAAAGAAATCAAAGCTTTTCTTCCTGTATCTTATTTTGGAAACAGAAACAAATTAGAAAACTGCGAATGTCATTATACTGTATCCTTCTTAATTGTCTTTTTTTAAAAAATTACATTCCAAGATCAATGGACCTTTCCAATTTAAAGAGATAGAAGATATGCGCAATGGGGATCTGTGCATAGTAAGAACAACTGAGATCTATGACGTTTGATTCTAAAAAAATTAGACGTAAAATGTAAGATAACTTTAAAAAATCTTATCGAAATAAGTTACAAAAGCTTTTATTGAAGGTAAAATGTCTAACGATTACAAATTTTCACTGAGAATACAGGTATTTTAATGACTGCAATATTTTTGACGTTTCGTTTGACAGCCCAACTGGCAGTTATTCGCGCCATTTTCTTACTATTTGCAGTGATAGAAAGAGAAAGCCCTTAAATTGGAAAGGTCCATTTGGACAACCTGACTTTTGAATTGAATAATGATCAGACACACGTTTCTCTATTCATAGCCTACTCCGAGTTAGGAATTTTTTGAACAAAATCTGATGTGGCCAGTACATTACCTTCCGTCAGTTCTATGTATTTTGTACAAATTTCATACAGAAAATTTATAGCAAAAGATCCTACATTACCAATAAAATTATAAGACAAAAACACTATGTCAATTTCACTTGACACTGACATCTTTCAATCATAATTTTCTTAATATAGTAGGTGCTTTCATAGCTATGGCTACTTTATGAAATTTAATTTCTTTATAATTTTTTAACTCTATATCCATTTAATATTAAGTATAAAATGCAGTCAAATCGTATAGAGAATAAAATATTCTTTAATATTTATAATAACATTAAATGTGAAAAAATGATATTTAACATAGTTTTTTCAAGAAAAACTGCTAAAATCTTCAAATGATGGTACTTCCGGTTAACCAATTGTAAATCTAATCAGCTCTTCATACGGATGTAACGAAGAAGAATACGAAAAAAATATAATTTTTGAAATTGTATGTATTAGAGTTATCGCAGACGAAATTTTTGTTACACACACACACCCACACACACACACACACACACACACACACACACACACACACACACACACACACACAAAACACACAAACACACACACACACACACATCCACACACACACACACACACACACACACACACACACACACACACACACACACACAAACACACGCACGCACGCACGCACACATACATACAGACATACATACATACATACATACATACATACACACAGACATTATCGTGAAAATGTTAAAATTGGGTTCTAGGGACCTTAAAACGTGCTCATTTACCAAAATCTCGATATGCGATTTTTAGCACCATCTCTATACCTCCCTTACCAAGTGTAGCGGGAGGTAAAAATATAACATCGATATTCTTAAGATCAATATGGATAGCGAAAGGTAAAAATTTGCAGAATAAAAAACTGCATATAACAAGAAAGGAAAAATAAAAGTAATAATTTTTAGCAATTTACAGTGCTATGAGTCAGATGACATCTGTTTTAATAATTATTGTTGAATTCATTAATTCATTCATCAGTAAGCGTGGACATTTATACCATCGCAGAAAAATCGCAATGGAACAATATTAACAATTAAATATCAATTAATAAACTTTTATCTGGCACAGTCAAACAATACGAGTATTTGAATTGTATGTTTTGTTCTGCATGCTACTCTGTAAAAAGCTTAAAGACGGATATTTTATTTTACGTTTATCTCATGACAAAAACCTATTATATCAATAAATTTAGGCTCATTTAATTCAGAATATAATTCTAAACATTTTTTTTTTGTATTTATATTTTATTTTTACAATTAATAGAGCAGAATTAAAACAGTGTAAAAAAATACCATTGTACTTCGTGTGGTCCATAAAAAAGTAGACACCCGGTATACTATAGAAATGTTAAATTACATATTTCCCAATTTAGCTTAAATGGGAAGAGATGATTATTTTTTGATAACAAACGGATTACCAAAAGTAGCAGTTAAAAAAAATTAAAATGACCGATTCATTTAAAGTCGTGCAAATATATTTTGAATCCCTAATCAAATCATGCACAGAATAAAATAATCCAACTTTCCAAAATTAGTATGGCGTACTGCCAGTGGCAAATCAAAAATTTCCAATAGCCACTTCCCCCGGAAGACAATCGAGAGCAGCGCCAATGTTAGACCGGAAGCCTTGCGGGAGGTGTGCGAACTACTGGCTTCCACTCGCCCGGAATATTAAGCGACAGGTTTATTCATGTGCGGGTCGAAGCTCGAAGCTGGTCACCTTGATCCGAGCTTATTTAAACAGTAGAAACGCCGCTGTGAAATATTTAATAAGGTTGTGTCATGTGTGTTGGTCACATGTCTTGCTCTATTGTTCTTTCTTGACAGCCCTGTAGGGAGCGTTGCTATGGTGATATTAGTCGTTTGCAACAGGGACGTAGATGTTTTGTTGTTTTGCTTACAAACTTGCGTTGTATGTACGAGGACTGAAACTAAGTCACAAGATTATGCGAAAACTTACTAACAAATATTTTAGTGATAAACTTATGTGAATTAATTACAATTTTAGATATTACACAAATATAAAACTTGACTCTGAATTTAACTTGTGACGTTTATTGTTCTTCTTTCTCATTATGAACTGTTATTTCTTCTGGGGCTAATATTACTTTAATATGAGAAATGTTGTTGGATATATGAGTTATCATTCACATGATATGTAACAAACTGTAAGATCTTACTACCCTGAAGACGGTGCAAGTATGCACCTAAACGTCGATGATGTAAGAATAAATGAAGCGGTGAGATATACAAGGAAAAGATTTCAAATATTGGGCATTTCAAACTGAGATAGACATTTTATACTACTCTCAAAACCCGCGTCAAATGACGTCTAAAAAAATATTCCTACATTGCAAATGACTATATATTCACATTTAATGTTATTATAATCATTAAAGAATATTTTATTCTCTATACGATTCGACTGCATTTTATACTTCATATTAAATGGATATACAGGGTGGTGGCGGTTAGGGGTGAACATAGGGATTTAACATGGGATTTTAGTTTTTTGCAATTTCCTGCTCTCCTGTTCATTTTACTGCAAAAACTGTAGAGTACAAAATTGTTCAGAATTAAAAATTGCATACAAAAATGTATTTACATTTATTATTATGTTTTTGGTTTCGTCACAATTTTAAAAAGAAATTTCAAAATTTCTGTCAATTTGTAGCAATAGCCATGACTCAAATGTTTAAACATAATAATGTTATTCAATTTCTGTCAAATTTTCGAAATTTTCTCTAATAAAAAGTTAATTTAATAATGAATGTTTATTCGAATAAGGAACGAGTTTTCATTATAAAAAATTATTATGGTAGAAATAGTTTTAGAAGAATACGTGATTTGTTTTCCATAAAGTACGAAAATACACCAATTCCTATTATAGCAACAATTTCTAAACTTGTTAAAAATATTGAGAAGACAGCTAGTGTAGGTATGAACGAAGGTAATGAAGGAAATAATAATAATAATAGAAGACGTTATAACGAAGTGAATGAAGAAATGATATTGGCTATGATAAATCAAAATTCTACGTAGTTGATACATTTGGAATTGGTTTATTATTAAATGGTATACCTAATAAAAAATGCGTATTAAAATTAAAAGTTGTTTGTTTTTATTTAATTTTTAAGTTAGATTAACGCATGGTTGACGTTTATAATTAATTTTTGACAACCATAAAAAATAAATTTCATGGCTATTGCTACAAAATAAAAGAAATTTTGAAAATTCTTTTTAAAATTGTGAAGAAACCAAAAACATAATAATAAATGTAAATACATTTTTGTATGCAATTTTTAATTCTGAACAATTTTGTACTCTACAGTTTTTGCCGTAAAAAGAACAGGAGAGCAGGAAATTGCAAAAAACTAAAATCCCATGTTAAATCCCTATGTTCACCCTTAACCGCCACCACCCTGTATAGTTAAAACATATTAAAGTAATTAAATTTCATAAAGTAGCCATCTATAGAAACAGCTGATATATATTAAGAAAATTCTGATTGAAAGATGTCAGTGTCAAGTGCAATTGACATCGTATGTTTGTGTAATAATTTTACTGAAAATATAGGATCTTTTGCTAGAAAATTTCTGTTTGGAATTGTACAACATACATACAACTGTCGGAAGATAATGTACAAGAAATAGAATCTTTTTCAAGGAACTTTCTGTATGAAATTTGTACAGTGTGATCAAGAATGGCTGAAGCATGCCGCTCCATACAATTTGGACATTTGCCGCTCACTCGATATGACGGCATTACTATTTCCATGAGCGTAAGTTTCGAATTTTGCTAGCTGTCATAATAAAACTGCCAATTACGTTACGTTTAGCTGAACGAAAATATGCGGCAAGAAGAAATTTGTCACACTCTTCGTTAAAATCCACAATAAAAACAAATATCAAATGAATCAACGTACGGCAAAGATATTAATCAAATGTCATGCAGCTGTCATCATCTCTCATATGTGGAATATAGTTTTGACAAATTATGAAAAATTGAAATATAATTTTGACATTATTGTTGAACAAAAATTGTCACGTGACCTTTAGCCATTTTCGATAACTCTGTATAAACTACATAGAACGGACGGAAGATAATGTGCTGGCCACATCAGATTTTTTAAAATTTGGGATAATCAAAGAAAGAACTTTCTAACTTCCTTACTGTTGACGATGTAGCTTCGAGAAAATAAACAGATTATATAATAGAAGTGTTTATTTTTTACTGTTCTCAAATATCATCCTAGTTGAGATGTAAAAGGAAAGGATTCCGCTAATTTTGTTTCAGTGTAACATACTTATAGTATTTTGAAATTACTAAAACGATGTAAGGACGTGTTTAGCTTACTTGGATTTACAAATTGTTAATTGTAAGTTTTCATGTAAAATGTTCACTTTACTCTTTAATGAGTTTTATTGATTTCTCCAAAACTACCATTAACGGAACCTTTTTCTTGTACATCTCACCGCTTCATATGATTTTGGACTGAGATTTCAAGTAATTGTAAACAAATTATCCACACCACAGCAGAAAATTTTTCCACATTTATCAATATATAATATCAGAACTATTGAAAATGTTTTGATGTAGAAAAAAATAGTTTTCTAGTAAGTATCAACACAGATTATAGAGCGACTTGATCTACTTTCAAATAAAAGATTATTGTGCAATACCATTCTTAGATGAAGAATACTATTCGTATACGACAATTTTGTAATATTATGTTTCATACGAAACTCATAAACCCGATTTGCAGCGCTTTACATAGCCTTCTCTTCAAAAACTAATTTCCTGAATTCTATGTCAGTAGGAGAAAACGTTCCCTCGCTTTTCCTCGAAGGTGGTGCATTAACTTCCATCGCCGTACGATAATTGTATTTGAACCTGTTTTAAGGCACTGTAAATATAAATAGCATTACAGGCATTGAGTACGTGTTCCTGTTTCGTACATCCACCCATGAGTCGTTGGCACATCTGTCGCAGAAGAAGAATGGCTTACGTGAAGGTAGCTGCCAACTACGGGAAGTGAATTTCGCTAGGAATTTCAAAATGAAAAATAGGAGTTTAATTGTTTTCTTTCGGGGTTGCTGTACTCGACAATTAATTACTAAGTGCGCGTACGGTCCGACTTTTTAATCCCTTTCTTCATACCTTTAGACTGTTTCTTTAGAGCAAAGTAAATACAAACATTAACACATTTTGTGAAGCTGATTTTCATGAATTTCTTTTTATGCTTTATGTTGTTTTATTTTTACCCTCTTAACATTTTGTAATTTTAAAAAGAAGCTTTCAGTTCTGATAACACTGAAATTATTGTTAATAACAAATGCTATTGTCACTAATTCCGTGATTTAAGCTCTTTATAGCACTAATACCCTACATGATTTTACTGACATGTTTACATTGGTTATTATTACAATTATCGCAAACACGATAGCAGAAATTAAAAATAAATTGATTATTATTATAGTTGTAAGTATGAAAATATTATTTATATTTGATATATTATAGATTGTGTTATTTTTATTGGCATTATTCAACGTTATCATTCATTTGGTTAATTTTTGCCTCTCGCTAAGAGAGGTATTGTAATAAGACGAGGGTAAGCGCAATAACAGACAAATAACTTTTTATAAATTCTTCTAAATTATAGTTTCGATAATCACATTTTAACTCTGTTTATCTGTTTAAGTTATAAACGTCAAAATTCAGTTTAGAAATTCTTTTCGTATTATGATAGTCACGACATTTATTTGTTGATAATTAAGTCTGGAAATTATTATGTATACGTGCGTGACTTTAGAATGCCCTCGCCTATGCACCCAGTACCCCTAAGAAAATCCTGTCCTGAAGATAGTGTTGTTTTAAAGATAGTCGGATTAGATACTCGTGAGAGTTAACATGTAATAGTCGGAAGTCAGTTCGTCGCGTCAGGAAGACGTTAGTTGACGGAATGTAGTATTTTTACCTTCCGTCACCTTTAGGTAAGGAAGGTATTGTCTTTGGTCAAAAAATTCGGTGGTGAGTTTTTGATGAATAAGCACGTTTTAGGGTCCCTACAATACGATTTTACTATTTTTACGATGATGTCTGTATGTGTGTGTGTGTGTGTATGTATGTATGTATGTATGTGTGTCCGTGTGTGTGTGTGTGTGTGTGTGTGTGTGTGTGTAACAAAATTTTCATCTACGATAACTTCCATACCACAATTCTAAAAATTATAATTCTTTCGTATTTCTCTTCGTTACATCCATGTGAAGAGCTGATTAGATTTTGGTTAGAATTGGACAACCGGAAGTACCCTCATTTGAAGATTTTAACAGTTTTTCTTGAAAAAACTATGTTAAATATCATTTTTTACATTTAATGTTATTATAAATATTAAAGAATATTTTATTCTCTATACGATTTGACTGCATTTTATACTTAATATTAAATGGATATAGAGTTAAAAAATTATAAAGAAATTAAATTTCATAAAGTAGCCATAGCTATGGAAACAGCTACTATATTAAGAAAATTTTGATTGAAAGATGTCAGTGTCAAGTGAAATTGATAAAGTGTGTTTGTCTTATAATTTTACTGAAAATATAGGATCTTTTCCTATAAATTTTCTGTATGGAATTTGCATAAAATACATGCAACTGCCGGAAGGTAAAGTACAAGAAATATAATTTTTAGCAAGGAACTTTCTGTATGAATTTTGTACAAAATACATAGAATTGACGGAAGGTAATGTGCTGGCCACATCAGATTTTTTAGTTTTGAGGCGTTGCTCGCCCGCTGGGTTACAGAATGTAACTTATTAGTTGTGTATGTTAGGCTTAGTGTTAATTAATAATCATGTAAATAAAATTTAGTTATTAAATCACCAAGTTGTGTCCATGTCCGTAAATGAGGTAGTGTTCATCAGTGTAAAGTGTAAGTGAAGTGCATGTGTGTTTTTCCTTCTCACGAGTTCCTTCTCACGAAATCGTGGACGCCAACCATCAAAGCGTCCACCAGTTGGAGCAAGTATTAGGAACTAGAAGTATTAGCAGTAGTAGTCATCATCCTCTTCAGCAGTCATCAGCTTCAGAGACCCTCTCGTGTTACAGTATTGAATTCATGCTAAAAATCGCATATCCAGATTTTAGTCAATAAGCGCGTTTTAAGGTCCCTAGAATCCGATTATAACATATTTACGATGATGTCCGTGTGTGTGTGTGTGTGTGTGTGTGTGTGTGTGTGTGTGTGTGTGTGTGTGTGTGTATGTGCGTGTGTGTTGTGCGTGTGTGTATGTGCGTGTGTGTATGTGCGTGTGTGTGTGTGTGTGTGTGTGTGTGTGTGTGTGTGTGTGTGTGTGTGTGTGTGTGTGTAGGTAGCTGAAAGACAACCAGTACGATGATGCAACACACACTTAAACCAACGGGACGAAGGTATTGAACATAATCACAGTTTTAGACTTCCAGAACGCCTTGTAAGAACTAGAGGACCATACCAAGCGCTGGGTAGATTTAGAAAGAATGCACATTAAAAAATAAATTGTGATTTTGATGAAATAACGGCTTTAAAGGAAGCCACACCTTATACTAAAATGAATTGATTATCTGTAGACTGCACTATATCGTTGTTCTTATTATCTATGTCTTCTCTGTTATAAAGACATCTGAAGTACATAATAAAGTATAAAGACCTTCCATATTCTCGTTTGCATTCATCGAGGTTATACACATGACATGACAGAGTCGTTCGACATTGACAACAAGGCGTCTTTCACTTCCACCCTTATAGCTTGCAACAAGGCGAATAAAACTGAGACATTTCCAATTGAATGATGCATATGTCTTGAATAAATATTAGATGTATGTATGCACTTTTATTCCACTGTCGTTCTAATACTACCGAGGGGGACTGTTGCTAGCCGTTTGTGAACTTGCACGCAGAATAATCATTAATTTTTACGTATAGAATAACGCTATTGAAAAACTCATAATATAACAAGAATAATACAACCTTTTTAGTTAATGTTCGATGTTTTTATTAAATACCCGACGTTTCGGCAGCATACGCTGCTGCCTTCTTCACGAAACATAGATAAATAAATCATCAGTTCATTGTTCGCAATTCAATGTTTTGATTGTTCCTTCGTCCTAGAAGAAGAGCCTCAGCTCTTTGTCAATCTTACAATTTAGAAGAAAAGAAAAAAATTAAGAATATATATATATGAATAAAGAAAATATTTAAAATGCTATATATTTGATGTGACAATCAAAAAAGTCAAAATACCCGCGAATGAGGAAACACGAGACTGCACTCGGATGTGTAATTTCAAAGAAAAAATAATCTAGCTTAAAAGATATTCGAGAAAAGACGTCTTAAAATTGACCAATCAGAGACCTACACCTTTAACCTGTGTTTGCCGTAATTTTACGTTACTATGATTTTATACAAATCAAATCTTCTTTAAAATGTGTGGGCGACTGTACTTTTCGAAAAATGTCAGTGTCAAATTAAATTTGACAAGGTGAATAAAAAAGGGCAAATTCTTACCATGTATTCAGCCGCTGATTACTTAGAAATGATTATAATTTCCGGAGAATGTGGACGTAACGCCAGAGAGGCAGCACGAGTCTATTCGGAATGTTTTCCGGATAGAAATCTTGTGGATCATAAACCACCATTTGTTGTTTTGATCTCAAAGAATTCAAATGACAATAATATTTTCATTTAACACATTTTACACAGCTGCTACAACACGTTGCACTGTACGATATAAATGATGATCTCGGATGTCATCTTCGCTAACCTAAATTTGTTGACAGTGAAAAGTCAACTCTAAAGTGTCAAAATTATAGTACGTCAAACAAATTTTGTAACTCACTAGTAGTATTTTGAAATCTAGCAACCAGTTTTATTTTGTAATAATATCATCACACCTCAAGATATCCTTCCGGGATTGGTGGATTAAAAAGTCTTGTAACTCCGTTATGCAAGCAGCCGCAAATTATTTTCTTCTATTTGTTGGGCAACCTATTGTCGTCGGCAAGTGTCAGTTTCGTCTGGGACGCGAGTTGTGAGACACCCTATATATATATATATATATATATATATATATATATATATATATATTTGTTAGTTTTAAGTCCATAGTTAAATTAGTCGAAAGAATTTTGCAGAAATTTCTGATTATTTGTATTGGTCTTATAATTTATTGAAATAGTATACAGGTCGAAATAATATGAGGTTGGACTCTATGAAATGAAATATAACATTGAAATGCAATATTTACCACAATTTAATCTAGTATATTTGCTACTAATTTAATTTATTTATTAATTTGTATGATGCGATAAAATTGAAATACATAATTATTCAAAATCCCGCATTAAACGTATAACAATAACCCATTGAAATATTATATTTATTGTTTGAAATAGAAATACAACAGAATTATTTCTGTTTAAGCCTTTTGCATAATGCAATTTATCAAAAAGTTACTCGATTTGTAACAAATTAAAAATTTAAAATGATTTTGTTCTGAATGTAGGGTAGAGGGTAACCCCGCCTATGAACATAAACACATCGGTGAATTTTTAATGCATTTCATAAAATGCTAACAGTTAATTGTGTAGCGAGAATACTTTGTTTGATATGTAAAATGTTTGTTTCAGTATGTAAATGTTTTGAATAAAATTGCAAAGCATTTCATGTGGTAATTGAAATATTTCCCTAAGAGGATAGACAACCATGCAATTTCGATTCGCTTATTAATATTCGCATAATCAGTATTATATTTCAGTATTATATCAATAATAAATTGTACAAATAAGTACGACAGGAATAGTGTAGGGGAGACCGGTGTCAATTGTTACAAAATTTAAATTTTTAATTTTCACGAGTTAACGTTACGTTTAGAAATTTTGAAATTACCTATATGAGAACCTACCCACCTTTGTGAATAATATTTTGAATTTTAAACTTTTGAAAATGTGACAAATATAAAAGTATAAGGATTTTTAGTCAGGCATTACAAATGTTACAATTGACACCTAACTGGTGTCAATAGTAACAGGGCCAGTGTCAATTGTAACAAATTTTAATAAGATAAAATAACAGATAAAAGAAGAAATTATTGAAAAAATAAACATTTATTTATTACCTCAGAAAATACAAAATTCAGATGACTCAACTAAAAGCAAACAAAATATATATTCTGTTGGTGATATGGACTATTTTGACCAATGCCTTTAGTCGCTAACGAAATTGCAGTTTAGGTCAAATAGGTCTTTCTTCGTACAATTTAACTTGCCCGGTGTCCAGATTTTACATTTTCGCCACTGCAACCAATCTCCTGTGCTCAAAAAATATAGGCCAATACATATCAGAGAGTTTCCTCATCGGAGCCATCTGAAGAGTAATCTGCGACTGTTACTTTCGGAAGTGTTTTTCGTTTTTTTGCTCTTCTCTTTTTATGTTTTCGATATCAGTGGTTTTTTCTTGTAATTTTTATCATGAACATTACTGTACTTAATTATTAAACACGTTACAATCAACACCGTGGCATGTGTTACAACTGACACCGCTTCACTTATAAAGATATTATTTGCTTTTTTGTATTTATTAGGTAATAATTCGAAATGTTTTTTAATGAAAAATAAAAGCAGATATAACTCACAAACTGATCCTTAACTTGAAATATTTCTGAGCAGAGCACTTATAGTGTTTTAGAAACAATGTGTGTCACTACCTGTATTTACTTTTTTGTCGATTTATAGACATTCGTCAGAAACAGATGTCGTATTTGCGCGTATGTACTTACACTAAATACCAAAGAGCTATGAGTCTTTCTGCTTCACTCTTCAAGCGCGTTTTAATCTACTTCGAAAAGATGGCCCTGTTACCTACCCTTGTTACATTTGACACCTGTTACAATTGATACTGGTCTCCCCTACGACAGGAATAGTGTATAATGCAATATTTATTGTTTTGAGTTTCAATTAAATGTAAATGGACCATAGCAAATGATTGTGATGATCTTTGCACAAACGAACACAAAATTTGATACCGCCCATACAAAATAGTACATTAAAACACAAGTATCATAAGGCAATCTGTTAACGTACGAGTCCAAGTTTGGAAAACTCGCCTAGCGGCACGTTTTCCAAACTTGGACTCGTACGTTAACAGGCCTTATGATACATGTTTTTTATACTATTTTTTCTATTGAGGTAATTTTACAATTAAATTTTGTTGAAAAGGACTTGTCAAAAATATGTTTTGGTGTTTTTTTGTCAGTTATGTTGGTAGCGCTTCCCGCTAAAAATTGAAATTTCACATTTTGACAGTTTGTGTATCTTGTAATTTTGTCTGATTGTTTACATTTTAACATTGTATCAAGCATTATACAATTATGAAAGAGGAAAACCAATACATACAATGAACTCCAAGGTTTATTAATGAACCATCCTGATTTGACATATCGGTAGTTCGTGTTGGTTATTATCATAAATAAAACTTTAATATAGGATTGAAGGACGTTACGTGGACCATCATGCCTTTTTATGGAGAAAACAACATATAAATAAAACTCTTTAAATAATGAAATACTTTAATGAACAATTTATTGATTTAGACTTTTACTTTCCACCATTTTGTCAACACTTACTATTCAGTTGCACAGATAACGGCAACAGCTGTTCTTACAATTTTTAATACAAAACATAATACGGCATATATTCGATAGTTCGCCACAACGTGGAACTGGAAATCACGGATTAAATCGTCAACTTTTCATATTTGTTTGCTAGTAGCCGCCACAAATTGAGCAGACAGTGTCAACATATTCAAGTAACGTGCATCATACATTTCGTAACCTGCCTGGAATAACAATACATTCAATTCAAAATTGCATTACAATAAATTCAAATTGTAATAAATAAAACAATTAGAAATAATATTTCAACACAAATAATTTACTATTTTGAGGTTATCTGTCAGTTATGAAAACATGACTACCACCTCTAGAACATGAAAGGCGCCAAAAACAGTACGTTTATAGATTTTCTAAACGTCGTGTTTTCAGTGATAAACAGTGCTTTTATAGAAACATAAGAACACCGAAATAGAAAAACTTATTTTATTCATGACCAGAAGGTGGAAAACATTATCAAAAATCTATCTTAAACTCTAGCAGATCGGCACATTCCGCAATTTGTAATTTGTAGTACGAAAACCATTAAACCGCCAATTTTCGTTTGGTTAATAACTTCATACAAAATAAGATTTTCCTGGAAAATTGATCCATTCTTAGTTTGATTAATGATGATGATATTATTATTCTTTTGTCGCCACTTGAAAACGAGCTACTGTAGAGTGTCTGGTAAGTGAAAAGGTAATTTCTGAGGACGGCGAGGCTATGTAATGAAAATCTTACAGAACATGTTTTCCGGAACGGAGATGAACTTTTGTTACAATGTAATTGTCCTCGGTTGATGTAACGAATAACTGGATGTTATTTTCAACCAGTGGTACTCAACAATTAGGAAAATGTTACACAGATCATTTAAGACTTTATCACGCCTATTCAGAAACAAAAATTTAAACAGGGTGTAACTTAAACAATGTTTAAAATAATCAACTTCGATTATAATTTTGTTCATTCAGAAACACGGTAACTAAATATTTAAACATCGTTTAAGATAAACACGGTTTAAAAAATCAAGACCGTAAAAATATGAATTGGGACGCAAATTAAATTATTATATCTGTCATACTGCTGTCATAATTATAATAATAATAATCTCGAGGGGTTGATCACTTGGGAATTAGTTGTACACTTGAGTAGGAATTGGTAAGAATTAGCTAGGAATTAGAGGAATTTACATTGAATTAAAGGAATTAACACAGAATTATAGGAATTCTCTAGGAAATGAAGGAATTCACTAGGAATTGAAGGAATTACCCAGGAAATAACTAGAATTTTAGGGAATTTACTAAAATTTTAACAATTACCTTGGTTTATAATCTAAATATATGTTCTAGATATCAATATATTTTTTACGTTTTTTAATCCATCTCAGTTCTAATTTTAAAAAATATCATAAGGATTTACAATTAATTTGTAAATCCTTATGAACTTATATGAAAATAACTTTAAAATTTAATAATAAACTATAATAATAACAAATTAAAAATAATAAATATTTATTTATTTAAAAAAACATTTTCAAAACTATTCAATTATATTATACGAAATTTGGTACCTAGGGGTTTTCCGACATACCCGTTTCAACTAAAATATTTTCAAAACAATTATTATTCCGGTTTAACCGGAAATGTTCCTAACTTTCTTATTTAAATAGTATGCCAAATTTTTTATTTTGTCCTTGAATTCAGCAGAAAATTCTACATATGAAACAATAGAAACATTTTACCATAATCAACTACTTCCGGCTTAACACAACTTTTTTTGTTTTTCCTTAAAAACGGTCACTTCTTTATCATCACTCTATCTCAAAAAAATGAAATCGAATATCTATAATCTGTAAAAACAGTTTTATAAAGAAAGCTTTTGTTTACATTGACATAAATTAGTGATCGACAATTTTTGAAAAAAATAATTTCTATGTTAAGCTTTTTAAACATAACACCCCATTTTTTATTATTTAAATGAATTTAAATGAAGTTACAAATTGGACTAGTTTGAGTAGCATGTTCAATATTGAAAATTAATATATTTATAATAAAATAGAAAATAAGTAAACGATATTTAAAATATTCTATGGCATGTTTATTTCTGTCCAGTTTTCTGTTGCCATGTTTATTTTGTATTGGTATTATCTTTGGTTTTTCAATTAATATTATCCTTACATTTAGCTTTTACTTTGACTTCCATTATATGTAAGATATGTATCCATAAATCAAATATAATTTTAATTTTTACTATAACATTAAACAAGAGGTGTTTCAAAAGTATACTTAAACACTAAGAGCGTATTAACGCAAAAATGGATTAGATACCACATCATTTTGAAATTACTAAGAATAAAAGTCACAAAGTACGTATATAATCAAGGTATTGATTATCAAAAATTATAGGAATTGGATAGGAATTATCTGAGAATTAGCGGAATTATCTAGGAATTAGAGGAATTACCTGGGAATTAGAGGAATTATCTGGGAATTAGTGGAATTAGCTAGGAATTAGAAGAATTAGTGGAATTAAAATTGAATTGTACGCTTTCTTCTTAAGTGACCAACCCCTCGATTATAATAATAATAATCTTTATTGTATTTTAAAGTGTACAACTTTATTACAATTAAATGATATGGGGGTGTGTCACTTTTTCCTTACAAGTTTTGTAACCTTGCTATTTTTTCGTTGCGTGTGATGGAGATGAGATGATAAAGAGGGCACAAACATCCAAGCCCCTGGTGGGAATCGAACCCACGAACCTCAGGGCCGAGCGGTGACGGTCGCTTCGAGCGCTGTTCGCTGCCTCAGGCCGCACGACCACCGAGGCGGCTGTCATAATTGGATAGATACATGTTGAAATTAAACACGAAACTGAAATTAAAGATAATTTGAAGAGAATTTGCAAATTTTAATAAAAATAATTAGAAAAGGATACAAGCTAAAATAGAAAACGGTCAGAAAATTGGAAGTTGGAAGATAATTTTTAGTTATTGAAGATAAAAATGTAGGGAGATATCAACAAAAAGAAAAGTTCATGCTGAGAATTAATGTATCTAAATTTGGTGGCGAAAAAATCGACAGACATTGACTGGCAAATTTGAAATTTTAAAAGATCAGTTTACGAAAGACAAATTACTATGAGGACGAGATGGACATTGAGAACGTACTGCAAACTAAAACTCTGGCAAACAATGAAACTATTTCGGCCACTACCATAAATATAATTGTAAAATTAAAATGTAAAATATTTCATGTAAAGAAATTTAACAATTTTTATTTTTAAAAATATGTAACGGAAGAAATACAATAATAATTCATAAACTTTAAATTACATTTATTTATAACATTAATTAAAGTTTAAATTAATATACTGTGTTCTCAAAATATCGTCTCTTAAATTTGGTCGTTGGGGCGCATTTCTAATACGATTTACTTCTGAGTGATCCTCATCATTCCAGTTCTCTTCTTCATTTAATAATTTAACTGTATTGTGTAAAACTGCCAGTAAAGGTCTAAATTAACGTTCACGTACGTTTATAATCATTCAGTTCCCTCTTCAATGATTTCAAAAAACTCGTCAATTTCACTCAGTTTGAAAAATATAAACTACCCCAACAGCTTGTTTAAATTTGCATGTTTAAATTGCTGTTTAGTTACGGTGACTACGACGAAAAAGTGCCCATGAATGAGTAAAATGCGTTTAAACAGGGTTTCTAAGGATAAACACTGTCTAAATTAAAACAGTGTTTAAATATTTAAACAGTGTCTAAAAAAAGTATTCTCTGAATACAAAAATGAACGAAATGTCAAAATTAAACAGTGTTTAGCTTAAACACTGTTTAAATTTTTGTTTCTGAATAGGCCTGCAAGTAATGTTTACATTTGTTTATGTAACATAACAACAATAACAAAATTAACGATCAAAGCTTACTTAAAACTATTTTTTTAATGTCTAAATAATTATTAAATAATTCTAAACTTTAATTTTAGTATTATTGGGCCGATACGTTATAATTCAGTATAAATTCTACTAACTTTAATAATATGAACTGGCAGAGAAATTGGTGAGACAATTTGACTATGTTTATTACTCTCAAATAATAATTTCGCATATAAATCGCGAATAAAAATTATAAAATATTTATGTATATTATGAAGAGGAACAAGCATTGTAAAATATTAATTTAAAATTAAAAATATGCATTGTCCAAAATTTTAATAAGACTTGAAAATATAAAGTCCTGAATTCAATTATACTCTTTGAAAAAATTTAAATGATTTTTCATGTTTAAAAATTAATTTTAATATGGTAATCTTTTAACAAGAATCATCTACCCTTTTTAATAAAAACTCTTATGCCCGGTTTCTCCAGAGCAACTTAAGAATTAAGTCGTGACTTATTATTCCTAAGTTCCACCGGAAACTGTTGCATAGCACTTTTATGTAAGTCGAAAAAAAAACGGTGACTTATATGTCATATATGTCAGTTGTCAGTTCACGATAAATTTGTTTCGTTTTGTGGAGTTACGGTGCAAGTCTTCAACGATATGGACAAGAAATGTACAAATTACAGCAAAGAAGAAAAAAATAGCTATTGGAAGTTGTGGATCAATATAAAGAGATCAGCGAAAAAAAAAATACTAATGCGGTGTCAAATATACAAAAGGACAATACTTGGAATTTAATTGCCGCAATATTTAATAAAAATTTATTAAATGTATCAGAGATGTGGCAAGCCTACGAAAAATGTGGGCAAATATGAAGGCTGATGCCAGGAAGACATCGGCGAAGGAAAAGGTTTTTGTTGGCGGTGGTCTACCTATAAAAAATATTGACAGAAAATCTTTGTCGTTATATAACTGGAACAAATCAAACTATTCTTCACGAAAGATGACTATTCAAGGTCATTTGTGAGCCGTCTGATATAATATTACTTGCAGATAACTTCATTACATTTCGTATGCAAAGGCGTGCAATATGAAATATTTATGGGCACATTTTAACACTATTTCACTCATAAATTTATAAGCCAATCCAAATTCAGGATTCTACTTAGTTAGCAAGTTTCATTTCGACAAAACACCGTGACAAAAATTTTATCGCACCCTTTAAGCCAATAAGATATCGTATTTTTACAAGTAAGTGAGTTTTGTTAAGCGAAAATTTTTTGACGTTTTACAAACATATTGTTTACATACCTGTCAAAGTGTGTATATTTTCAGTGTTATCAGTTTTTATTAAAAACGAGTCGATTCGGACAGGAATCTATTTAAAACGTTGATAAAGCAAACTTAAATATAACACCTCAAAACACAAAAAAAAATTAGAAGATTTTTGTCAAGAAAAAAATATATAAATGATTACCTGATTTTTATTTTGGAAATAGTCGTCCGAATACCATTCGTGGTTAAATTTTATCCCGGAAAAATTTTCCGATTGCTTTACTCGAGCCTGTTGTCAATTTATCTCGTGACATTGATCAAATATCACTCGTTTGACAACTCGTGATTTTTTAGTCAATGTCACTCAATAAATTGCTAGGCAACCAGCTCTCGTAACAATCTCAAAAAATTTCCGGTAAAAATTTACCACTTATGATATTATATATGAAAAAATATGAGTAATTGATTTAAAAATTATGTTTCTTTCTAAATAATGCCTTTCTGAAAGATTTATGTTTTTCACTTATGTTTTTGCAAAATACAAAAACATAGACTTAACTTATAAACCAAGGAATAATAATTTGATTTAAACGGCAACGCCAGTGGGTAAATGCTAGCATAGAGGGCAGTGTAGTAGATAATTAGGTATCTGTAATTCTACGACATACGTCATTATTATTTATAGTGTGTTAGAAAGTAATGGCACTATTTACTTATATCTGTCACACCATATAAATTAAATAGACGTAGGTCAAATAATCTTTCTCTTTCTAATACAAAATGTTGCTAAGCTACTGCTATAAAGTGATGTGTATTCTTCGAACGAATGACCATGAATAGTCATCTTTCGTGAATAATAGTATATGTTATATATTTGTCGCAGGATTCTGACATTTTCGACAAAATCAACTTGGTCCACATTGTCCACGACACGTTAACGTCGTCAAATTTAGGGAAATCCGGTAAATCCATATCGAATACTGTTGAAACGAATACAAACATATAAACACTGACAAACACAATGACAGCTTTGACGTATTTTACGCTGTTGCCAATGTAATTTGTGACATAAGTTAAGTTCGCATTTAAATTTGCTGGTGCAACGCAATTGGGATATAAGACCTACTTACAATTAAGCAGCACTTCAATAAGCAACAACTTAAGTTACTGTGGAGAAACCGGGCATTCAAGTAAAAAAAGTTTACTATTTTTATCAATACAAGTAACAAAAATTAACTTCGCAACTCACGCAAATTAGTACTAGTCACAAAAAGTGCTTAAATTACAAAAGAATAAATTTAGTGTTAGAAAATATAATCCGAAGTCATTTCGCATTTTATCTTCAGCCGGACGAAAAGAAATTCAAATAAACGGGATAACTTTTTCAACAACTTTGGGGGAGATACATCAAAATTAAGGAGATAAATTCTTTATGAAAAGAGTTTGAATTCCTTCTCAATCGATTACTCGTACATTTGTTTATCACGCGGTGTAAAAAGTTGTCGCTCTGACTAATGTACTGCTACATTTAAAAAATATCCATGCATAAATAACCGAGACCTGTGACCTCATCAATCATCATGAAGTTGGCAGGCCTAGCTGCTACCTTCACGCCTATAGCCAGGCGGGTTTCTCCTATTGAATTATTTGACGTTTTTACCACCCACCATATTCATATAGATGGATTAAATGGATTGCGAAAAGTATATTTTAAATAGGTTAATACACATCTTTAAATTAAAATCTTGATCCTGATCCTGATTCTGTACCAACCTATTATTATAGTCGAAGTTATATAGTGGTTCTATCATGACAGTCTCACACAAAAGTTTTGCCAGGAAAAAGAATTCATAAAAATAGATTTTATAAATTTTTAATAGTTTAGGGTCATTAATAAAATTAATTTTTTGTTGTAAATATCTTATAAAAATAAAAATGTATAACTTTTATAAATGCAAAAATTTCATGAAAAATTACATATTTTCCGTCTTTCGAAGAGAATAACTATAAAAGTAACTGGTAACGATGTTTTTTTTTTACAATTACGAATAAACTGTCACTTGAATTGTCGTTATTTAGGAGACAGACTTCCTTCGGCCTGTTTGGGAAGAATTGAATTTTTTTTATCCAAAATTTTTATACATTTAAAGATAAAGAATATTATGTATTTAATACGTGTGGAAGTGGTTGATAAAGAATATAGAAATGAACGGATTTTCAAGATGTTTAAAATTTTAGAGGAATTTCATGTAAGTTGTAAATCGCGAACCGCTCATCGGCAAAAAATCGTAAAATACATGATGCGAAAGACAATTTGATGCTAATTCAAAATTTTAAACCGCGTTATCCTACCTTTAATAAAATCACAGTGGTGGATGTAAAAATGAAAATTTGTAGGAAAAGCGTTAGCAAAAATTATTTAAAAATAATCGATGATTTACTTCTTTCGATGCCACGATGAATTAAGACTGTTATACACAGCAAAACCTGTTAGACTAAGTATTAAATACGTTATTAATTTTTTTTTTATTAATTTTTTTTTTTAATAAATTGTTATTTTAGTTAAATATTTTTTAAACTAACTCTTTGACAGTTCCTCCTAGGTAAAAAGTGTAAGAATAGAATCATTTTTTAAAAAAAAGGAAAGGAAGGTATTGTTTTTGGTCAAAAAAATTTAATGGTGAGTTTTTAAAGAATAAGCACGTTTTAGAGTCCCTAGAATACGATTTTACTATTTTTGCGATGATGTCTGTAGGTCTGTGTGTATGTGTGTATGTATGATCGACCGGAAGTATCCTCATTTGAAGATTTTAACAGTTTTCTTGAAAAAACGCTGTTAAATATAATTTTTTCACATTTAATGTTATTATAATTAGTAAATAATATTTTATTCTCTATACGATTTGATTACACTTTATACTTCATATTCAATGGATATTGAGTTAAAAATTATAAAGGAATTAAATTTCATAATACAGCCAGCTATGCAATAACATTGGAAACAACTAATATAATTTAAAAAATTCTGATAGACAGATGTCAATGTCAAGTGCAATTGACAGTATGTGTTATAATTTTACTGCAAATATAGAATCAATTCTGAAACTTTCTGTATGGAATTTTTACAAAATACATATAACTGAGGGAAGGTAATGTACTAGAAATATAGAATTTTTCGTAAGAAACTGTCTGTATGGAATTTGTATAAAATACATAGAACTGACGACAGGTAACATCAGATTTTTATATAAAAATGTTGAGCTTTAATTTTGTGTTGTTGATATCGAGATATTTGCGAAAAACCAATTTTTTTTTTACCTTTGACCTGGAATAATTTTCTTAGCAGAAGTAGGATCGATAAGGACTTTTGAAAATTTATTTATAATGGTGTATTTAAAGTCTGTACCAATTTTCAGCTTTATGTGACTTATTCCGAAGTTGAATGTCTATTTTGACTGGATTAAAATATATATTGCAATAGATCGCTGAAAATGAAGTCCATTGGCCATTCGAAACGTCCACAAACATTGTAAAGAAGTAAATAAATTAATTTTTTCTCAAAAAGGCCGAAAGAAGTCTATCTCCTAAATAATTTTCCAAACGGACGCAAAAGTCTACACAACTAACTGAACAGTCGTTAATTGTCGTTTATTGTATCTATCGTTTATTATGTGTGTGTGAAACACTATTCCTATATTGCCAATGCATTTTCGCTCTTTTTATTTCAAATACTTCAGCTATTATTAGAGAAATAAGACATAATTTGACTCATACAAATATATATATGTTGGTTCATTTGATAATTTCATCATTTATTCACATAATATCAAACCAAAAGGCTTAACACATGACTGGTTATTTTAATTTCAATCAAAATCATCAGGGTATTTAAACTATTGATCACAATACCATACAGTAAAAATAATTTATTTATTGAGTCCATTATACTAATGAATAGTATCGTATGAATACTAATAATGTTCAACTGGCTGTAGTGTAAGAATCGAATGATATTGAATCAATTTACATGTTTACAGAGCTTATTTGATACTCGATGCAATGAAATAAAGTAATTAAATAAATATAATAAATTGGCAATTTTGGGTTTTGCATTCTACATACGATGGAGTAATTATTATTAATGGTATATATCTTTGACCTGAATTCAAATGAGTTTAAACAATTTTATTGGGTATTGTGTAGCGTAATTAGGTTGAATATCAAATTACAGAATTGTAAAATGACATATTTAATTTTGTTCGGAAGGATTGATGTGCCTAAGCCTAAATTAATTCTTAATACTTGTGTCGTCCTGATATTTAAATATATTACGTCAGCGGTAAAACCTTTTTTGTTATCGGAAATGTCCTTCAGAGTCAAAAATGTCGAACCGTTTTCTTATCTTCCCCTTACGCAGCTTTTCCGAAATCGCGTTCCATACATTCTGAAGCTCAACAGATGCAGTCTGAGTATGCTTCAATGTATAAGGATATTTCATATAATTCAGTTTATAATATGAAACGAAACAATGTAATTGCGCAATAATGTTTCGTTTATAGGTATAGTAAAAATGAACAAGCAGAAAACTCACGTCATCAATAAATATACTATACTATTTTTGAAAACAATAATTTTCTTTTATATATTTATTTATTTATTACATATATTTGTATTTAATTATGTACAATTTAAAGTATATATATGTATGTACTCAACATATTTCACCATAATCAATACAATTCATATTATATTGCTATGCTGCCTTCCCAATTCCCGACGCCAAGTTTCCCGGTCATACGCTAGATCTTCTTCCAGGTTCCGCTGTCTCATCACTCCTCTCCAAGATTGGTCGTCCTCTCTTCTTCTTCCCTGGTGGTATCTGCTGCTCTCTAAAAATACATGATTCAATTAAAATTTGATAAGAAAAAAAAATGTTTGAAAAAAATTACCTCTCGAACGGCTTTTAACGGAATTAAAGGCCCACCATTGGCCAGTTCCCGTTCGAAGTAGTTCACGACATTAGTAGATCTGCTGTGAGCAAAATTTCGGGAAAAGTTAGAAGAGGCGAACCTCTAACATCACCGAAAAAGCCCAAATTGATAGTTTTACAGAAACTACAATTAAATCCAAATATATGTAATAAATAAATAATTAAAAATAAATATATAATAGAAAATGATTATTTTCAAAAATAGTTTAGTTTTCTTATTAATTATTTTAATTACTTACATGCATGTACTGTATATAGTAAGTTATACAACACGCATTGCATTTTCTAGAATAAATTAGTACCCCATGTAACCGTAGTAATAAGTGACGTCATTATCTAGTAATATTTATTGATGACGTGAGTCTTCTGCTTGTTCATTTTTTGTATAGAAATATTTTCCCTATTATCAGTTCTACTCGTATTTGGGCACACTGCACAAAACACTTTTTTACAACCATGTTTGATTATTACCAAATACAAAAATCAGTAGTAGTTGACAGCTGTCATGACTATCAATCGTTTAAATTCCGTCGGTGGCAAATGTAACCCACACTTTCATTGGTTAGGTCCTTTCGAACGTCATTAGGCGAAAGGGGAAACGGAAATTCAAACATTATAATTTCAAAGACAATTTTCTCATGAATAAAGAATAATACGACAAAAATAAAAAATCTGATGTGGCTAGCATATTACCTTCCGTTAGTTCTATGTATTTTGTACAAATTTCATACGGAAAGTTCCTTGCTAAATTAAATATTCTATTTCTTGTACATTACCTTCAGGCAGTTGCATGTATTTTATGCAAATTTCATACAGAAAATTATTATTTTGTGACGTTTTCTATATACAGTGTAATGTATCTGCAAAAATAAAAGATTTATTATTATTATTATTATTATTATTATTATTATTATTATTATTATTATTATTTCTTGTACATTACCTTAAAGCAGTTGTATGTATTTTATACAAATTCCATACAGAAAGCAAAAGATCCTATACCTATTTCCAGTAAAATTATAAGACAAACACACTATGTCAATTTCGCTTGACACTGACATCTTTCAATCAAAATTTTCTTAATATCGTAGCTGTTTCCACAGCTATGGCTACTTTATGAAATTTAATTTCTTTATAATTTTTTAACTCTATATCCATTTCATATTAGGTATAAAATTCAATCAAATCGTATAGAAAATATAATATTCTTTAATATTTATAATAACATTAAATGTGAAAAAATTATATTTAACATAGTTTTTTCAAGAAAAACTGTTAAAATCTTTAAATGAGGGTACTTCCGGTTGTCCAATTCTAACCAAGATCTAATCAGCTCTTCGCATGGATGTGACGAAGAGAAATATGAAAGAATTATAATTTTTAGAATTGTAGTATGGAAGTTATCGTAGACGAAAATTTTGTTACACACACACACACACACACACACACACACACACACACACACACACACACACGCACACACACACACACACACACACACACACACACACACACACACACACACACACACACACACACACACACACATCATCGTAAAAATAGTAAAATCGTATTCTAGGGACCCTAAAACGTGCTTATTCATCAAAAACTCACCACCGAATTTTTTGACCAAAGACAATACTTTTCTTACCTAAAGGTGACGGAAGGTAAAAATAGGGGTAAAATATTTTCTCTTATTATTTCGATTAAAGCAAAGAAAAAAAAAACGTGCAACACCTGATTGTATTATCAGATACATCTCATATTATATTTGTTGTACATTTTAATTAATTCCTATTTTATCAATACACAAAGTACTTTTCAATTAATTTATCGTTTGGTATATTAATAATCCCTGTCAATACCAGATAAGTTAATTAATTAAATTCTTCCACTTGAATATTCCAAAAAAAATCAATTTAGAATTACTTGTATCCATTTGGAGTATTCTTAATGCATTCCAAATCATTTACTCTCTACAATCCGTCTAGACAGACAAAATGGATCGGAGGGTTTGCGGCTTTTTGCTTTCGATAGCTTAAATTGAATATAAAATGAGTGTTCGGCGTACGCCCGGCGATGGCCGGTCTATGAAGTTCCAAGCACGTGTTGGTGTCTAAATCTCATGATTTGGCCCGTGCGCCAGATGGCAGGCGAGACGTACGCAGCTGTCTGATAACGTCTGGGTCTGAATCTCGTAGAATATAGTAAAAGCCCTTAAAAACCGATTATCTACTGCATGGATGATGGATAGTCAAAAAATAAAATAAAGCAGATGGGAAGTCATTGAGTTATGAGGACTCTATGTTGAAGAAGATTCAATGTATAAGGAGATGACTTGTGCTAATAAGTGATATTATGGTATGATTAGCGAATGAAAGTTGACGATTAAATTATTTTATAGATGTGGTTTCTTTTAAAACCCTAGAGAACAAAACAGAATAGGGGATTACAGCTCAATCGAATTAAGAGGAATTAATAAGAAATATTGAAAGTAATTATAATAAAAATTAATAATAGATGGAGTCTAAGGTTAAATTTAACTAAAACTATTATAATTACCCCTTAACCTTAAAATTAATTTTAATAAAAACTAGATACGTATTTCGAGAACTAAGTTCTCATTATCAGTAATACAACAAGTGAAAAGTTAAACAGAGTAGTCAAGATTACTCAACATGTCAACCATGCCAGAGGTCCTAACAACTCAGAGTTGTTAGGACCTCTCAGAGTTGTTAGGACCTCTGGCATGGTTGACATGTTGAGTAATCTTGACTACTCTGTTTAACTTTTCACTTGTTGTATTACTGATGATGAGAACTTAGTTCTCGAAATACGTATCTAGTTTTTATTAAAATTAATTTTAAGGTTAAGGGGTAATTATAATAGTTTTAGTAATTATAATAATGAATATTAATAAAAAAATAAAATGGTATAATTGACATACTTCGGAAATAAGGGGTTTTTTGTTTTAGCAGCTCGTCATTCTTATGAAATCTATATATATATTATTTTGATTGGCGACTCAAAGACAACCTATAAATATATAACGAATACCGAGTTAAAGGGTGAAGTCTACTACCAATGGAAGTAGACAAATTCAAATAGCAGACACGTGGCGAACAGTCCAGCATTACAATTCAACAGTTATTATTTGAATACAAAATTCTTGCATTAAACTTAATAATTCTGATACACTTGCAATTATAAAGCATGTAGACTTGTACAGTATTACAATATTAATTTGTTTTTTATAAATATAATTTATAAATAGCATACATTTCAAGAACATTTTAGATCCACGAAGAAAATAGTTTTACATAAAAACTTATATTCGTGACGTCATGTCTGTATTTTCAAACTTCGGGGAACCATACCTCGCTTATTAATAGGATTTTTTTACCGAATTTTCACCAATAGTCTTAGTTTTACTTATACTTTCTGATGAAATTATAAAAAAAATGGTGGAGTCCCCTATTGTACGAAATATTCAGGTATGAAATTTTTGCATGAACCCATTTAAATAATGGTCTAGGAAAGCACAGAAATACATCACTATGTCTTGTTGAAAATAGATGGCCGACTAGGGTAACTGAATATCAAAACAGGGGTGCTTTTAAAATATTTTAAACATTTTTCGTTTATGTTGATTGTAGCAAAATATTTTGATCTTTAAACTATTTAGTTTGGCAATTCTATGAAATAGGATTATTTTGAATTTCCTCTAACAGTAATTCCGACTCGAGGGTTCTTTATACCTGAGACGAACGAACTAGAATTTGCGGTTTTCAATTTTTTATATACATCCTTTAATCCTGTTGCTAAGGTCATTTTAAATGCCTTCTGGTATTGAGTACAATTCTAATCTTCTGTAACGGAATACTTAAGGGTCAGTTTCCTTTCAAATCAAATATAGGGAAATGTTTTCAAAAGACACCACATCTATTAAATAATTTAACTTTCATTCGCTAGTCGTACTATACAAAAATACTGATTGAATTTACAAATTTCGTAGAAAAGAAATTTAACGACTGCAATATTTTTTGACGTTTAGTTTGAAAGCCAGCTGGCGCCATTTTACTTACTATGTGAAGCGATAGAAAAAGATATCTGGCAAATTGAAAAGGTCCATTTTTACCTCACGTCATACCGTAGGTAAGGTAGGTAAGTAATGTTATCGGTCCAAAAATTCGATGGTGAGTTTTCAGTAAATAAGCACGAATTAGGGTCCCCACAACACGTTTTTACTATTTTTACGATGATGTATGTATGTATGTATGTATGTATGTATGTATGTATGTATGTATGTGTGTATGTGTATGTGTATGTGTGTGTGTGTGTGTGTGTGTGTGTGTGCGTGTGTGTGTGTGTGTGTGTGTGCGTGTGTGTGACAATTTTTTCCTCCGCGATAACTCTTACAACAAACTTTCTAAAATTTCTATTTTCCGTATTTAAGCTTTCTACATTCATATAAAGAGTTGATTAGATTTTGGGTAAAATTGGACAACCGGAAGTGATACTTTACTTAAAGCCCATAACAGTATTTAATGAAAAACTATATTAAAATATAATCCAAAACTTTTCAATTTTAGTATTTAAGACTTTCATATGAATGGGAATAACATATTAGATTTTGGCTAAAATTAATACACCGGAAGTGATACTTTACTTGAAGCTCTGAACAGATTTTCGTGAAAATTATATTGATATATTCCAAAACTTGTAAAATTTGGTATTGCAGACTTTTCTATTTATTGGAACGAGAAATTAGATTTTGTTTACCAACGATCATTCGGAAGCTCATTGCTATTTTAAACATGGAATTGACGGGAGGTTATGTGCTGGCCACATCAGATTTTTTTTTTAGATGCAGAGCTTTTCATACACCGCCCTACAACGACAAGTCTACTTCAGCTGAAATTTTGTCTATCAGCAATACTTTTTATTTTATTGGCCTTCAAAAAAAAATGTTCCTAGGCCCCAGCTTGTATTATTTCTAAAATATAAACACTCCCAAGTAACATGCCGTTTTTGGGGACCTATAATGTTGCGAGTTCATGGCCCATTATGGCTGTTAAATAATCGTAAAGCGTTAAAGAATGTGGGACAAATATTTCATGTAAAATGAAAGCATTTGGAAGCAGTGTCGAGCCTCCCGAAGTAATTTGTCTTTAGCTCTGTAGTATAAACGACGACGGAGATAAAACGCGAAATAAATTTTGTCGCGGTGAAATTATATTTCGGCAAGTCTATTTAAAGTCTGAACGAGTCAATTACTTCTCGCGCTGCGCTATTTCTGCGCGAATGTGAAGCCTATCAAAAAACTTCTTTCATCTGAAATTGGCGTAAAATATTAAATGAGAAAAACTCAGATGGAAAAAACACTTTTCAATTACAATCTTATGTACTCCTATCATATTGTCACACGGGGAAACTCAAATATACGAGTACAAAAATACACAAGGTAGGGAAGAAACGAGCAGAAAAGCTCATATCAATTTATGTAAAATACACAATTCGTATGGGAACCAAATTCAGTATCGCGTATTGAGAATGTTACAGCATCAGATTTCTACCAAATTTTTTATTCCATTTAAATTTTCAAACTTGAGTTTTCCAAGCAAGAGTTTTGTGCTTTAGGTTAGGTAATGTTATTCATTGTTTAAATGGCCTGGAAACTAGGAGGCTTCATAACGAAGAATTGACAAACTGGCCGCGTTTTATAAAATAATCAGGCGATTTATAAAAAATCTGATGTGGCCAGCATATTACCTTCCGTCAGTTTTATGTATTCTGTATAAATGTCATACAGAAAGTTCCTTGCAAAAGATTCTTGTACATTACCATAAGGCAGTTGTATGTATTTTATACAAATTCCATTCAGAAAGTTTCTAACAAAAGATACAATATTTCCAGAAAAATTATAACACAAACATACTGTGTACTATACTTGACACTGACGCCTTTCAATCAGAATTTTATTAATATAGCAGCTGTTACAGCATAGCTGGCTAATATACGATATTTAATTTCTTTATCATTTTTACCTTCCGTCACCTTTAGGTAAAGAAGGTATTGTCCTTAGTCAAAAATTTCGGTGGTGAGTTTTTAATGAAGAAGCACGTTTTAAGTTCCCTATAATACGATTTTACTATTTCTACGATGATGTCTGTGTGAGTGCGTGCGTGTGTGTGTGTATGTGTATGTGTGTATGTGTGTGTGTGTGTGCTAACGCGCGTGTCTGTGTGACAAAAATTTTCTAATGCGATAACTCTAATACTACAATTCCAAAAATTATAATACTTTCGTATTCCTCTTCGTTACATCCATGTGAAGAGCTGATTAGATTTTGGTTATAATTGGTCAACCGGAAGTACCCTCATTTGAAGATGTTAACAGTTTTTCTTGAAAAAACGATATTAAATATCATTTTTTCACATTTAATGTTATTATAAATATTAAAGAATATTTTATTCTCTATACGATTTTAATGCATTTATATTTCATATTAAGTGGATATAGAATTAAAAAATTATAAAGAAATTAAATATCATATATTAGCCAGCTATGCTATAACTCGGGAAACAGCTGCTATACTAAGAAAATTCTGATTGAAAGGTGTCAGTCTTAAGTGCAGTTGACAGTATGTTTGTGTTATAATTTTACTGGAAATATAGGATCTTTTGCTAGAAACTTTCTGTATGGAATTTGTATAAAATACACGCAACTGCCTTTAGGTAATGCACAAGAAATAGAATCTTTTGCAAGGAACTTTATGAAATTTATACAAAATACATAGAACTACCGGAAGGTAATGTGCTGGCCATATCAGATATTTTAACTCTATATCCATTTAGTATGAAACATAGAATGCATTCAAATCGTACATAGAATAAAATATTGTACAATATTTATAATAACATTAAATGTGAAAAAATAATATTTAACATTGTTTTTTCAAGAAAAATTGTTAAAATCTTCAAATGAGGGTACTTCCGGTTGATCAATTATTACCAAAATCTAATCAGCTCTTCATATAGATGTAACGAAGAGGAATACGAAAGAATTATAATTTTTAGAATTGTATTATTAGAGTTATCGCATTTGAAAATTTTATCACACACAGACACACACACACATACATACAGACATCATCGTAAAAATAGTAAACTCGTAGTCTAGGGACCCTAAAACGTGCTTATTCATCAAAAACTCACCACCGGTTTTTTTGACCAAAGACAATACCTTCCTTACCTAAAGGTGACGGAAGGTAAAAATGGATTTCATAATCTGACTAAGACGTATCTAACAGTAAAAATGCCAGAGTTACAACAAATTCCATATATAAATAAATAATTTCGTGAAGTTTGTTGTTATACTCGTACTTATGTAGTTGCATTTGAGCAGTGTCACTTGAAGAAATGAAGTTATTATATAAAGAATTACTAAATGAAAATCTGTTTTTATTTTTATGAAGCGAGTAAAAATATTCATAACAATTTTCTTGAAACAAATTTGCAGTTTTTGTAGGGAAAAGTTTTTCTATTTCGTTGCTTTGAAGTCGCCTGGTGACATTTTTACATTTAAAAAATATTCTTCAGGTGAACAAAAGTTAAGAAACTTAATTTTAAAGTTAAAATGTTTTCGTAGCTCTGCGATGCGAATGTGATTACAGGACATTCCTCGACCTTTGCTTAATAACTAAATTTCGCGTTTGACAGTTATTATGTTAAGTTATTTTTCTCGTGCGAAAATTGTACCGCGGTCTCAACTTTGCCGGAATTTGACTTTACAATAAACACACTTAATGATTCCGCCGGAAGTTTGCCAACAGAACATAAGAATTACAATGTAGTTTTTGTTTGAATTTCCGGCTATGCTCCACTGCTCAAATTCTGTAGCCAGAAAATAATCTACACATTTTTCGTAGCCAGTTTATCGAAAAACAAATACATTTGATATATGCATATTAGAATTACTTATCTAACTAACTATGAACGATTCAGAAAGGTTATCTACTTTATGTTATCATATAGGTGCCTTACTTATTGTCCTAGGAATGTAAGTGAAAAATTAAGTTCTGTCGTCAAGAAAAAATAGTAAACAAATGTTATAGACCACTTACATGTTTAGTAACTATACATGAAATACATGGTTGCAATACAAATACCGCCAGTGCCGGCTTAACGGGGGGGGGGGCTTTTGGGGTCTATACTCCCCGGCGGTAGATACGTAAAGGGTGGTACACTGAGTAGAGCACATTATTAAATTATTTTAAATAAAAAATTTATTAAAGCACATTTAAGAGCCAGGAGAAAATGGATGAATGTCCATTTTGTAGCAAATTGAGATGATTGGTACTTACAGATTGAAGGTGGGCGCTTTTAAATGGTATTTGTAAAGGAAGCAAAACGGTAACAATCCTAAGATACAGGCCTCAGAAATTGTAAGACAAGATCTAAAAAGGATGACGGTCCAAACATCAGATGAATATTTGACAGCGATATGCGCAAATTATAACTTTGATCAGCCGATTTCTGTTCAGTACTTGTACTGAACAGAAATTTGTTAAGCTAAGAGCGGTGTCAGTGGCTATCTGATGAGATTCCGTAACTCAGTAGTTAATTTTTAGCAACTGGTTATAGCTATTAACATACCTAGGAATGTTATGTATGTCATAACTGCCGCAGAAGCCGGTTTGAAATCCGAGCTCGTAGAGCGAGGATTTTAAGGCATCTAAGGCTTGTTATGATTCATAACTTCCGTAGTTTGTTCAATAGTTTATCGGTTTCAGAAAATGAAAACTATATTAATAAATATTACTTATTGAAATTCTCTCGATAATGCTACTTTCAGAATGCTATGGTTAACAGAACATTTTTTTTGACATATGTCAATATGACAAATATTCAAATTATGTTCTTTATTCCTCATGTTTATTATTTTAGAATAAAGTAAACCGTATTTAGAACGATATACTAACGTTATCTGTATGTACTAATGAAGAGCTTTATACTTTATTTTATTTTATATTCGTTTTGTAGACCGTTGGTGACAAGTCAGTATGGTAATAATATTACCATACAGATACAGTTATTACTTAGTTACCAGCCTACTTTTGTACATGTAAACAATGGATTAATATCCTGAAACCAGTAAAAAATTTAACCAATTAAGTACCTATGTTAACAATATAACAAACAATTGGATACAATTTTAAACCAGTTATTAAAAATTAACTACTAAATTACACAATTAATAAAACTACCAAACGACGCAAAAAGTTTGGACGAGTGACTGATGTATCAAAAAAGCTCCGACTGCAAAGTCGTGAAACTGGTGAAGATTTTTTTTGCGAACTTTGAAATGTTCTGTTAACCAACGTTTCAGAACTAATTCAAAAATAACGTCATTGAATTTCAAAAATATGGGAGTTCATGAACTTTCATGATTTCTTCCTATAGTCTATTCCACGAGACCTTTCATTAAACCAGGACTTCGAACCGAATCGAAAACCGTAAACCGGCCAAAATAACGGAGAAATTCTGTTAGGTTCCACATAAGTTGAAACTTGACCCATCTGTGGGTATAATAATTTTCAGAAATGACCAATCTGAGTTTCGAAATAAGGTTAATACACTTCATTCCAAAAACATTAGATGGGGTTTCAAATTTTAAAATTCGCGTAATGAAAAAACAAAATTTGTAACATTTATCTTTTTTCTCTTGGCTCTTGGCAGTTTGATGTTGGAAAAACGATTTTTTCTTTGTTGAGAATGGCGGTTTTTAAAAATTAGCCCCGGGCGGAAAAATGTCTTAAGTCGACACTGAGTACCGCGAAATAGTATATTCTACAACAAGTAATGTAATGGCCCATATTTCATAGGAGCAAAAAGTGTTGTAGACTATATTTTCTCCAACAAGATGTTAGAAATAATAAAAAAATGTTGATTGATTATGTAAAATATATAATCATAGAACGTATGGTCCTAAAGTTTTGAGAAATTTTTTAGATGTTTTGTATTTATACCAAATAACATCTAATTAAATTGTCGCTGGAAACAAATTTTCACAATTAACATGTTTTCATTTTGACAGTTCAGTTTTTTCGATTAGATGCAGCAAAATGTCATATAAGCTAGATATTCGTAAAGGAATTTACAATATTGTTGGGCGAATGCCAATGTGTGATATTGTTGCAATTTATCGCGAGCACAATATCTCTGTGGCAACAATTTATCGGACTATAAAAGATTGTGAAGAAGGTATATCCTGTGTTAATTTGCCCAAAAGTGGCCGACCAAAAATTTTGAGCCACATAAGAAAAAAAAGATTAATTGCGTTAAAGACAAAATTGGAGTGTCACAACAAACTGTAGCCAGAAGATTCGATGTTTCGAAGACCACTGTTTTTAGAACACTTTCTCGAAATGACGTGGTGTTTCGAAAAAGAAGAAAGGCACCAAAACATACCGTGGCCCAATTAAAAAGAATCCCTAGATGTTGTCGTGCGTTAAGGCGCATTCATTTTCTCAATAAACTTATTGTAATGGATGTAGAGACATATTTTACTTTGTCCCATTCAGAGATGAAGGGAAACGATGGTTTTTATACTAATGACATGTAAAATACACCACACAATGTCAAGTTCAAAGGTAAATCTAAATTTGAGGATAAAAATTTAGTATGGTGTGCCATTTCTGAAGCCGGATATATTTCAAATGTTTTTCTCCAAGTTTTCCCAGTAATAACAATAATAATAATAATAATTTGTTACTATGGGAAAGACCCCATTTCATTTATATGACGTGAAAATAATAAGGGTCCGAGGTTAGAACCTTGTGGAATCCGGAGGTTAGTTGGTTTTTCTACAGTCTATATACAAAGTAGCCATTTGCGCTCTCTTTTGTCAACGCAAAATGTCACTTTGCCGCTCTAGAGCGACAAAGTAGAAAAAACGCTCGCTCCTCAAATTTCTAACTATACAATGTTGAGAAATGTTACTTGCTACATTCTTAATGGAAACGTTTAGTCAGGAATTAATGACACTGTAGGTACACATTATCCACTTAAGTCAATCTGACATATAACTGCTCTGTCAGTATGTTACATAACCAAACAAAATGCCGCACTGTTGTGAAAATAAAATAGGGCATTCATTTACAAAAACAAAAGTGTAGGAAAATACCAATAAGTAAAAATAAATAAAAAATAAATTTTTGTTATGGTGGAGGACCCCATTGTGGCGACTAGAGAAAAAATCTTGTGTGTGTTTCGAGCGCAAATGGACATTGTCGATTTCGAGAGAATGCCTCGCTCCTGCGTCGCGCGGCAACAACCTCTCAATCGACAATGTCCCATTTTGCGCTCTTAATACACAAATAGCTATTTTGTAAATGAGCCTGCAATTATGCTGCACGCAAAATGAATAATATACATTATTAAATATTTTATGAATATAATTTTCAATTAATTAAAATATAATAAAGTAAATACCAAAATATCAATATACCTACATTTAATATTTTAAATATAAAACTAAACACAATATGTATTGTAAGTAGTGCAGTAATAATATTTTCATTTTAGGCTTTCAAATATAACTGATGAAATAGGATATATTAAATTTTTAATAATATTTATTGCTTGTTTCCTCTCGAAACATCAAAACGTCATTTCAATATTTTCGACTTGCGTTCCATTTTCCATTAGCAGTAATTACACTTCATATATGAAAACGCTCATATATACATATTAATCAACATCTCTCTTCTGCGAACAATGGAAGTGATTTCGAAATACGACTACACAAAAGCAAACGCGAAATCCATCAACATTGGTTCTCTTCTAAATTAATGAAATTTCTTAAATCGTGTTAATCTGCTCTGAATTTATGATATTAAATTAAGAAATAAGTTCATCGTTATTAAAAATGAGAAAACGAAATTATGAAGCGAATTGAATTGTTTGCGTTCTTGTTTTAACAAAGTTAATTTCTCATTGTGTCTAATTAGATATTGTTAATTGTTTTAAGTTTTTTGTGTATTTCATACCGAAATTAATTAATTATTTTTCGTGTTTCGTTTGTTTTGAAAAGTATGTAATTATTAAACTTGTACAAAACGAATTACATTTTCAGTTCTTTTAATTTATTTATTATTTCTATGTTAGCAATTCCAATTTTCAATTACATTTATAAAAATAAAATATATATAATATCGTATTAATATTGATTTACATTTTAAATGCTGTATTAATTCTATATTAAGAAATATGATATAATGTTAATGAAGTCAATGTATATGATAGTGACAGGTGACAGACATGAACTTTATTAAATTAAATTCTATATTTCTAAATTACTTTGCCGTATATGAAGTTAAAATAGAATAAAAGAAATATATTTCCCTGGAAGAAAATTGAAACAAAATTAAATTAAAATATAAAATATCTTTTGCCATATAAAATATATTATTATGTATGAAACTAATATGTAAGTCACGCTCGAATTATTAAGATAAGACGTATGGTTCATATTTTTAAGAATTTTATTTTAAATATGTTCAAAGTAATTCCCATCAGGAATGTTCCAATAGCAGGAGTTTTTTTTTTATAGGAAATAACTCAGAAAGTTTTGAAAATTGGGGATTTCCGGTTTTGAATGAAAATAGCCCCTAACTTTCTTATTTTAATGGAATGTGTGTGTGTGTGTGTGTGTGTGTGTGTGTGTGTGTGTGTGTGTGTGTGTGTGTGTGTGTGTGTGTGTGTGTGTGTGTGTGTGTGCGTGTGTGTGTGTATGTGTGTATGTGTGTATGTGTGTGTATATGTGTGTGTGTGTGTGTGTGTGTGTGTGTGTCTATGTGTGTGTGTGTCTATGTGTGTGTGTGTCCATGTGTGTGTGTGTCTATGTGTGTGTGTGTGTGTGTGTGTGTGTGTGTGTGAGTGCGCGCGCGCGCGCGTTTGTGTGTGTTTCGTCTGATTTGATTTTGGTTATAATTGGTCAACCGGAAGTACTCTCATTTGAAGTTTTTAACAGTTTTTCTTGAAAAAACTATATTAAATATCATTTTTTTACATTTAATGTTATTATAAATATGAAAGAATATTTTATTCTCTATACGTTTTGACAGCATTTTATACTTAATATTAAACGGACATAGAATTAAAAAATTATAAAGAAATTAAATTTCATAAAGCAGATAGCTATGGAAACAGGTACTATATTAAGAAAATTCTGATTGAAAGATGTCAGTGTTAAGTGCATTTGACATAAGTGTGTTTGTCTTATAATTTTACTGGAAATATAAGATCTTTTGCAAGAAATTTTCTGTATGGAATTTGTATAAAATACATATAACAGTCTGAAAGTAATGTACAAGAAATAGAATAATACATTTTACTTGACATCACGGTTGACATAAAGACAGTGTCATGGAGTTGCCAACGCATTTACACGGCGCGTTTCCAAATCATCACCAAATCATTCTGTTCTCAATATTCGCACATTTGTTAATCTTGTACATCTTTATCACATCACAATACGGAGTGTTTCATATGACAATTTTAAAAAAAGCAACAGATATCTATAACATGTGCAAAAAGTTTTATGTTTTCAGCACATAACAGACTTCAATTTTGGGAATGGCTCATAATGTTCATTAATGAGACTGAATTTACTTGGGAAGGTGTATTTATTATGCACAATACACATCTCGATAGACGAAAAAGCTGTAAAAATTTTCATTAAAAAATCTTTGGGCGGGAACAATAAATGGACGAACAATTATTGGTACTTATGTACCTCTTTTAAATGGACAAAAGCTTGTACTTACATTTTTTGAATAACGTATTTAAACTATTATGATTTATCGACGATAAATAATCATCTCATAACCTAATAACTATGCATTTGCTTTTGATACCTCGTACCCCTCGTTCCTCCTTGTCATCCTCTATTCACAGGTGATTAAAAGCCTGTTTTAATACACAACTTTATAATTTTGTTATCCAAAATTTAAATTTTTTTATTTTAAAAATTGTACTATTACGAATTAATTAATAATAAATGTTATTTTCATTGATTCGTTTATTAATTACTGTGACTGCAAGTGTAACCGATAACCGACAATTTTTGAGCTGTTTGTATCCCACTTGAATACGGCAGCAGTCATTTGTTCTCCATGGACGGGTAATGAAATATGCAGCAAATCTTTAAAGAATTTTAACTCAAAATCTAAAAGACTTAGAAAAAAAAGTTATTAAGAAATATTGTTGCTCTCGTCGAGTTACATTACTGGTTAAATTTAATGCACTTATTTCATTTACACCCTGTATATCAGGCCGGAAATTTTTGGGGCTGCTCTCATATTTGTCATCCCTCTACGCTCTACATATTGTGGTCGGCAGTAACAAATTTATTAGTAATGGGTACACATGAATGAGGAAGATACCACAAATAGCATAACAGCCATTATGCCAATAAATGCTTTATTCACCTGAACATGCAGTAGTCAGTCAGTTAGTCGATCACGCAACTGTTGAATGTCTTTGTGTTGATAACTACCGTTCATCACAAAACATGCCAAATTGTTACCATAATTGTGGCACGATGCATAGTGGAATTTCATTGCAGTTGCTGTATACTTATTGTTCTGGGATGAATAGAGGCAACGATCAAATAGTAATAGAAAATTAATGAGGTTAGGAAGTTACCTATATGGAATTGATAGTAGAGATAGTTAACTAGAAGACGCTACAAGGATAATGATTATTTCGATATCTTCAGATATACAGTAAAGTTCAAAAACCTGATGATTTGTAAAAATTAATTCATTTGTAGTTGGCAGAGCACTATTCCGGCAAGGTAGGTGTCTCGGGATCGAATCCCGATGGCTGACAATTTTTTACGTTTGTTTGAAGAAAAAAAAAACAACATGTAAATAACGCGTGATCTATCATCATCATTTTATATAATTTTTTGCACAATCGGTTTTTTACCTCTCGCTAAGAGAGGTATTGAAATCATGATAAAAATCGCATATCCAGATTTTAGTGAATAAGCACGTTTTAAAGTCCCTAGAATCCGATTATAACATTTTTACGATGATGTCCGTGTGCATATATATATATATATATATATATGTGTGTGTGTGTGTGTGTGTGTGTGTGTGTGTGTGCGTGCGTGTGCGTATACGTGTGCATGTGTGTGTGTGCGTGTGTGTTTGTGTGTGTGTGTGTGTGTGTGTGTGTAGATGTTGGATATACGATTTCTCAAATACTATAAGACTAAAGATGTTTTTAACTACGGAATCCTCAATCTAACAATAATGGGAAGAGTTGATTAAGTTTTTATAACAATTAAACAACCGGAAGTAGTAGTTATAAGAAAAAATCATCTAATAGTATATTAAAGAACGTGTTTTATAAGACATGTCTTATAAAATGAGTTCTTTCTACTATTTTTTATATTTTGTGCCTTCTACAATAACATTTACTTACTCAATTTGTGATTATATTTATAATCATTTGTACATTTTCATGTAAATAATCTTCACTAAATAAAAAAATAATAATTTCGACACTATATTATTAAAATGAATTGTCAATTAACTAAAAATAAATTAGGTAAAAATGGGTTAAAGAAACGTCATTTAGTACCAACCGTCTAAAAAAAATTGCGTATCGAAATGAAGGCCATTACGATACGTAATTGCGTATCGCAATGACTTCATTATGAACGCAAAATTTAAAAATACTATTTATCGAAAATTTATGTAAATACTTATATTAAAGAACGTTAAATTCTTTATTCGATAAATATAAATTCATTATTATATCTTCTATAGATTTAGAGATAAAGAAATGCATATAAAATAATTTGATGTAAAAAATCTCAGATCAAACTACTTCAAGGCAAGAAATTTAAATGTTTGTAAATAACATAAATGTCACTGTCCAAAATATTTGTATGCCACTGTCAAAAATATTTGTAAATCATTATGAAGATTATGAAAATAAAAAAAGTCAACAACACAAAAGAATATACGTAAAAAAGAATATAAAAGAAATTTGCGAAAAAATGACGAATATAAAGAAAAAGAAAAGGAAAGTGGAAAAAGAAAATTTCAGGATATTGAATATAAAGAAAATGTATGTATTTATTGTACATAATTCATATTAAAATATCCCATAGATTTTGCAAATATATATGAGAATTATTTTGTAGTGAGAAATGAATATGTATTTGTATTTAAATATATTTTTTTGTTTTATGCGTACAACCAGGTAAAATATCTTATGTGCTGGCCACATCAGATTTTTTTAAATGTTTACCGATATTGTTTCCAAGGCAGTATTGGTCAGGTTACTAAGATGACAAAGTACTACATACCCTATATGCACAGTAATTTTTATATACTGGAACTGGAATTTTTCTAAAGAAAACTAATTACGAACTACGTTTTCAGTTTAGAAGTTGCATACTAAAACATACTTTGATAAGAGCATAAAAAGTTGACCAAAACTTTGCATCTAAAAGCTAGGGAAGATTGATTTCAAGACTAAAGTCCTAGAAGTTTTCGAACAATTCTAAAATTAACCTAGTTTTTGTCTGCAGTTGAACGAGTTCAGCCTCAGTTTGACCTATATGATGTGAATAATTCCGATCGTTATTCAGCAGATGTACCTATAATTATTTCACTTCGAAAAATAACTTGCTTTTTGCAGTTTTTAATTGTTAAACTATCAGATATTCCACAGAATTTTATTTTCAGATATCGGTAATGACGATATATATATATATATATATATATATATATATATATATATATATATATATATATATATATATATATATACAGGGTGGTGGCGGTTAGGGGTGAACATAGGGATTTAACATGGGATTTTAGTTTTTTACAATTTTCTGCTCTCCTGTTCATTTTACGGCAAAAACTGTAGAGTACAAAATTGTTCAGAATTAAAAATTGCATACAAACATGTATTTACACTTATTATTATGTTTTTGGTTGCTTCAAAATTTTAAAAAGAAATTTCAAAATTTCTGTTATTTTGTAGCAATAGCCATGAGTTATAACTCAAATGTTTGAACATAATCTGTCATTCAATTTCTGTCAAATTTTCTCTAATAAAAAGTTAATGTAGATTTATTAAGAGAAGCTATATTCGAAGAGTGTGGTAAAATTACTGAAAGACAATTAGCCAATGTTAGAGCATCTTTTTACAACAGACTTGGTTATTGCCTTGCCGAGAATGGTGGCTTATTTGAATATTTATTGTAATCTCTTAATTATTTTCTTTTTGTATTTTGTTACAAAAAATTACGTTATAATTATTATGTCTTCATTCTCTTTGTTAGGACGTTTTCTATTATCATTATTATTATCGTTAATTTCTTTCACCTTACATTAGTTGTGATCTCAATTTTTTTAACTATTTATGAAATTGTTGATTCCTTTGGAATTGGTTTATTATTAAATGGTATATCTAATAAAAAATGCGTATTAAAATTAAAAGTTGTTTGTTTTTATTTAATTTTTAAGTTAGATTTACGCATGGTTGATGTTTATAAATAATTTTTGACAACCAGAAAAAAATAAATTCCATTGCTATTGCTACAAAATAACAGAAATTTTGAAATTTCTTTGTAAAATTGTGAAGAAACCAAAAACATAATAATAAATGTAAATACATTTTTGTATGCAATTAATTCTGAACAATTTTGTACTCTACAGTTTTTGCCGTAAAATGAACAGGAGAGCAGGAAATTGCAAAAAACTAAAATCCCATGTTAAATCCCTATGTTCACCCCTAACCGCCACCACCCTATATATATATATATATATATATATATATATATATATATATATATATATATATATATATATATATATATATATATTAGATTTTAAGTTAAAATTCTTTAAAGATTTGCTGCATATTTTGTTACCCGCCTATGGAGAACAAATGGCTGCTGTCGTATTTAAGTGGGATACAAACAGCTCAAAAATTGTCGTTAATCGGTTACACTTACAGTCACAGTAATTAATAAACGAATCAAGGGAAATAATATTATTATTAATTAATACGTAATAATACAATTTTTAAAATAAATAAATTTAAATTTTGGATAACAAAATTATAAAGTTGTGTTTTAAACCAGGCTTTTAATCACCTGCGAATAGTGTGAATAGAGGAAGACAAGGAAGAGCAAAGCAAAAGCATAGTTATTAGGTTATGAGATGATTATTTGTCGTCGAAAAATCATAATAGTTTAAATACGTTATTCAAAAAATGTAAGTACATGAGTACCAATAATTAGTCGTCCATTTATTGTTCCCCAAACATTTTTTAATGAAAATTTTTACAGCAATTTCGTCTGGCGAGATGTGTATTGTGCATAATAAATACACCTTCCCAAGTATATTCATTAATGCACATTATGAGCCATTCCCAAAATTGAAGTCTGTTATATGCTGAAAACATAGAACTTTTTGCACATGTTATGGATATAGCTGTTGCTTTTTTTAAAATTGTCGTATGTGACACTCCGTATTGTGATGTGATAAAGTTGTACAAGATTAACAAATGTGCGAATATTAAAAACAGAATGATTTGGTGATGATTTGGAAACGCTCCGTGTAAATGCGTTGGCAACTCCATGACACTGTCTTTATGTCAACCGTGATGTCAAGTAAAATGTAGTACAGATACGAGTAAAAAAAATAAATAAACCATAGGTAAGTAATTACAATGCCTGTGTACTCGCATTTTGACAGAATTTTACCTTATAGGGCGCGAGCAGATACGTGACTCGAGCGACCTTGACGTGCTTGGAATCAGCTGAATTGTGTGCGCATGTCATTTTGACAAGAACAATGTCACGTTGACAGTGCCAATGTTTTGACTTATTTTGATTTTGAACCGCTTTAATGTTATTATTTTACAATTTTTAGGCAGTAAAACATATGAAATTAAAAATAATAACATTTTAGCAGTTAAAAATCAAAATAAATCAAAACATTGGGCTTGTCAACGTGACATTGTTCTTGTCAAAATGCCATGCGCACACAAATCAGCTGATTCCAAGCACGTCAAAGTCGCTCGAGTCACGTGTCTGCTCGCGCCCTATAAACAAGGTTATTACTAATGTCAAATTTTATTGCAACAATTGACAGGACTGTCAATTGCTAAAACAAAATTTTTCATAGCTATTGCTACTGCATTCAATTATCACAAAAATATTTGGAACGACTCGTCAATTTACGACGTGGTAAATTTTTTTAAAAAATATGCGATTTCGAGAAAAATTATTAAGAAATATTGTTGCTCTCGATGAGTTATATTACTGGTTAAATTTAATGCACTTATTTCATTTACACCCTGTATATATATATATATATATATATATATATATATATATATATATATATATATATATATATATATATATTTTCACAAATTTCTTTCAACTAATTTCAAATATAAATTTTAAAACTTACAAAACTGAATATGCTGGCCGAAACATTATAAGCTTGAGCTCATGTTGACGACATAAAAATAATTTTACATTCTGACAGTTATTAATTTGTTCAAATGCTTATACGAAAAGTTATCTTACTGGGTTAATTTTCACTTTAGAAATTGAAGGAACCCTTATAATCAATAATTGTCAAGTGGTCATTTGGTCTGAATACCCTAGCAATAAATTCGACAACTAACTCTGAGTGTACCGAATCGGGCTATAATAGCTATAGGTGTTTTGATTTAGTAGGAAGAAACTGCACTTAACGAAATTAGTACATATATCATCAGAATTTCGACCATATCTAGGAGTTATAATACAGGTCCCTGCAGATGACATTTCTCACCGTGAAATATGTCTCAACAGATCAATCGGCAATAACAGAAAGAGACTATAAACATCTTTTGACCCAAATATTTGATAAGAGAACGATTCCTTCTTTTGCGACATATAATAGGCACATATTTGCAATTTACTGGACAAGTATTCCTTTTGTTAATATCATAGATTTATCGTGCACTCATGAGCATTTTTAACTTTATTAAAAAGTAATCACGATAGCGGACGAATAAATATCGCAGTAGTTTGTGATACGTACCAACGTCACATGGTCTAATGATGTAATTATTGGAGCTTGGAGTGAGCTTTATTGAAAAAGGTTAAAGTTATATATAACTCTTTACTAGTTTTTACTTTGTAAAGCTGTCAGTTACAAAACTTTAAAAGTTATGATTTTGCAATTTAGAAAATTAACAAAAAAAAGTATTCATGAATCATCTTCTGAATTATAAACCCGCGGGGCTAAGTGCATTATATGATTAATTGTAGTTCTAATGGCCTGGGTTCAAAACAATTTCGTTAAATTCACCTTATATTATTAAATAAATATATCACCATTGTTTATTATCCATTGCTGGGTGTGCCAATCTGCTATGTACAAAGATATCGGTAATAATGATAACATATTCGTATCGTACGAGCGTTTACCAGGCGTCACCTCACGGGTATCCATTACTGACATGGAGAGTACATCACAAGAGCAACTTTTGTGCTATTTAAAATTCGACATAGTTTTGGTGTCGGCTTGGACTGCACCAGAGTCTTCAGATTCGTGACTAGACACTCAGACATATGGCCCTTTTGCAATATTTTGACTATACGACGGTCACGCTAGAGTTAATGAGAATGGGGACATATGAAAATGACGTCACACGACACGCATCTTCCCCTATAGTACTATATGTCTTTAGAAGAAGACAACAAGCTCGAAAAAAGAGATAGTGGAGTATTATCATGGTCTCTTTCTCTTCTCAATATATTTGTCATGCGACTTAACATTTGACGTTTGTATGAGTGATCAGTTTTGTTATAAAATGATTTGTCAGCTGATGATAAATTGTAAGAAAATAATAATACCGAAACACTAAATAAACACCATTTAAATACTGTGACAGTATTATTAACGAAAGATGACTATTCACGGTCATTTAAGAATCATTTGGTATAATATTATTTGCAGATAACTTCACTGCATTTCGTACCCACAGACGTGCAAGGTGAAATATTTATGGATACATTTTAACTGAAACAATAAATGTACTTTATTTGAAAATTTTGCTTCTTTTTAAATAATGCTTTTGCAAAAGTTTTATCTTCTTCACCTACGTTTTTGCATAAACCATAAAATTATAATTTTATTTGAATATCAACGTCACTGGATAAAGATTAATCCAGAGGACAGTGTAGTAGATAATTACATGTCTATAAATCTACGACATACGTCACTGCTATTTTTAGTGTGTTAGAAAGTAATGGCACCATTAACGTATATCTGTCACACTACTTAAATTAAATAGACATAATATTTCTCTTTATAATATAAAATGTTGTTAAACTAATGCTATAGGCGGTGTGCACAAAAGTAGTCAGCGCCAACAGTGGACAAAAATGACAAAACTGGTTACTCATTGAAACATAGCAAGGTTATGTTTTAAGTCAGAATAATTTTGCAATTTCTATTTTATAAAATATTTGCAATGAATGCGAATGATGACACTTTAAATATTATGTGATGCAGTGGGGCATCTAATAATTCTTAAAAAATTACCGATTGAAGTATCAAATTTCATAAATTTTCTAGAAGATTATATGAGGAACAGATGTATAAGAAAATAACTTTTCAACAGATATGTTCTACTAATATGAAAAATTCTTTTAGGTATACATATTTTGTCATTGTAAAAGATACTTATCGTACGAATAAAATTTCAACAATGGTTGTCTGATTGCAATATTGAAATATACAAAAATGTGTTTCATAAGTTAATATTTGAACAAGATATAATACAAGAAGCAGAAAATTCTCTTAAAATTGTATAATACTTGCAGTTGTATAAAATATAAGTCTATTTTTGACATAATTCGTCTATTTATTATAGATTTTGTACATGTAATGTTAATGTTAAAGGTAGAAATTCACATTGTTCGTATTTTTCGTGTATTTTCTTTTCCGAGCTAGTGCAACTGATTCCACTTATAGAGCCTAGTATATTTTCAATGAAGAATTTTCTTCATTTATTGCGAATATGAAAGAAAGATGCTAACATCATACACTGGTATCGTGATATGTAGAAATTTTCTTCTTTCCAATCATTCAAGTTTTCCAACTTTTTAATCTTAATTTCCATGTATTGTGCATCTTGTAACATTTAACTAATATTATAAATTATAATATAAATTTAAATATGATAAAAAAGTTTACAGAAATCACACATATTAAGAGAAAAATTATATTTTCTGCCACAGTACCTTCGCTGGTATTTTGATTTTTTTGATTGTCACAACACATATATAGCATTTTAAATATTTTCTTTATTTATTTCAATATACTATGATGTATAATATTCATGCACAATAGCAAAAACTCAAAATAAAATTGCAAATTGTATCACTTTCTCGAAATGTTAAAATTGATTCGGTAACCAAAAATGTCAATGTAGTTGTTAGAGGCGCTGACCTATAAGTGCCATGTATTCTTTCTTCGAAAAAATATTGTGTTCGTTTAAAGAGGTTACTTCACAACTCAGTAGATGGCAACCATAAAATTATAAAATCATCAGCTCTTTAATTAGAAAATATGTAGAATAAATTCCTTCAATTTTCACCAAAACAGAAAGACAAGAATTTAAATATTCGTGCATTCCTTACAAAACATTTTAACTCTTGAAATCCTCTTTCATCCTTATTCTTGTTCTTATTAAACCCAAAGAAAACATCGTAACTACAAATATTTGTTTGTACCCTTATTTCTGCTATATTAAAAAAATAAATTACGTTTTCCCTTTCGGTTATTATAATATTAATTTCGAAAGAAAATTACACATTTAATGTAGATTATAACACGTAATAATACTTGGGCTTTGTGCAAGCTCCGTCGTCTTGGGTTGTAATTGAAGACAAACATCTTGAATTTCTCGCAGAGTTGTAGATATCAGCAGGTGCGAGTGGAATACGCAGCCCAGAGGAATTCAGAACGAAGAAATCTAATGTAGTTCTAGAGATACGATTACTACTTTGCATAGTGTGGTAATTATCTAATAATACCACCTATTCTCCTAATGAGCCATAATACGATGATATGATAATGAGATGTAGTCATTGAAACTTTATTTTTCATTTTCCAACTAGAATATTCAATATTAACTTAAGGTGGTTCTATTATGGAATCATTTAGGACAGCCTGAAATGAAGTTTGTTATTTTTTAGGAGTATGCAAAAGAATTTTTATGAGTATCATAACTGTCGCAGATATCAGTTTGAAATCCGAGTTCGTAGGACGCACTAAGACATCTAAGGCTTGTTATGATTCATAACATCCGCGCACAATTCTGTCATTCTTGCCTTTTCAGAACGCTATATAAATAGAACAATGAGCCTGTTTCACATTTTTCAAAAAGTATTTTAAATGAAAGATTATGTAATACTTTTCTTAAATAATTTGTTGTTATCTTCGTAATCAAAAGACTAAAACATATGACAGATGTGCATATAACAACAATTTTTTATTTTTCTAAATTTTATTCCATATTATGTTACGGAATAATTTTCTGGGGAAATTCTTCTTATGCGACACGTGTTTTTAAAATTCAAAAACATGCGGTGAGAAACATATTTTCATTAAATAAAAGATCATCATGCAGGGATATTTTTAAAACAGAAGGATTCTTAACTTTACCTTGTATTTATATTTATAATGTTATTCTACTTATTAAAAATAACATAAATAAACTACCTACAAAAAGTGACGTACACGGCTACGATACTCGTGGAAAACTAAATCTACAAGTACCAAAAATTAGGCTAAATAAAACAAAAAGTAACCCAAATTATTATGGATTGGTATTGTACAATAAATTGCCCCAAACATTTAAAGATATTACCGACCTTAATAAATTTAAAAGAGAAATAAAGAAATTTTTAATTGCAAAAGCGTATTATGATGTAAGCGAATTTTTAAGTGATAAATACTAATTGTGTATTCCTGTATTGTACATTTTATGTCTTTGCATTGTACATTCTATTCTTATGTTTTGACTATTCCTATACCGCTGTATATGGTCTTTGGAAAATAAATTATTATTATTATTATTATTATTATTATTATTATTATATAAATAAATACGAATATAGTCATAAAACATCCCCCACTCCTGTGTCGTAGAGGCACATACATTACGTCATTCACAGCCAATAGAAAAACAGTTTATCCATCACCTACATTTATTACTTCCTTGTACGAAGTAAAGGAAGTATTGTAATCGCGAAAAATTTCGGTTTTGAGATTTCAACGGAAATATCCATTTTGACTATCCCTGAATCCATTCTGATTAATTTCGTCATGACGTCTGTAAATACGTACATACGTACGTGCGTACGTGCGTATGTATCTCGCATAACTCAAAAACGGTAAGCCGTAGAAAGTTGAAATATTGTATTTACGACTTCTGTAACATCTAGTTGTGCACCTCTCTTTTTGGTCATTACTTAATTTCCAGAAATGGTACTTTATTAGAAGCCTATAATAGATTTTAATGAAGAACTATATTAAAATATAATCCAAAACTTTTCAAATTTGGTAAATAAGACTTTTATTTCAATTGGAATAGCATAGCAGATTTTGGTTAAAACAGGCTAACCGGAAGTGATATATTACCTGAAGTTGTTAACAGTTTATCTTGAATAAAATGGTTTCATTTTGATTTTAGAAATAAATGCTTCTAATAAGAGTTTTAGAGAATTAAATTCTGCCTCTAGCACATCAAGCATTATTAAATTAGCCCTTTGTATAAGCGAGATATGTAAATTTAAAACATATACTTTTTGGTTTTTGTAATAAAGCTTGCTATGGATTAGGACAAAAAATAACAAAAAAATAAAAAATAGATGCTAATGTGAAATTACGTCAAATACGTGGAATTTTATACTTGGGTCTATACTTCATCTTCATATTGATCTTGCGTACAAGGAAGTCGTGTGGTGTCCACATCAGATTTTTTTTTATTTAAATAAATAAATGTAGGCGATAGTTTGTCACATGTTAATAACAAACTTCTAATTTGAAATTTGACGCTGACATTTTCCATTATAAATGAGTAATAATGGCTAATACAAAACACACTCAAGCTAAGTCGGACAGATTACCGAAAATCGACAACTGGATGATGGCTGAATTTATATCAGAAAACGATTGTTTTACTGTTGACGAAATAAGGTGTGTTAAAGGTAAAATAAAATGTAAAAACCCAACCATCAGCTCTTCGACCTACTGCTTCCAGCCACAATTTTCTTTTCTTCGCATCTTTTGGCATATTTATAAATTCAATAGTAGGTTTGTTCCCAAAATGATTTGGACAGCATTCAAAAGAAGATTGGATGGAAAAAATGGTTGTGTGTATTATTGTTGAACGGAAATACTTTTAATTAATTCTAACGTGACCCCGTATCATATATATATATATATATATATATATATATATATATATATATATATATATATATATATATATATATATTTGCATAAATTAATGAATACCAGCATATATGTCCAAGTTTTGAATTTTAAAATAATATACTATATTAAAATATTATATTGAGAATAGGTACTTACCTTTTGCAAATTTTCTTGTCTTCCTTGTGACCCGGAGTACCAGGATTTTTTGGAAAAACGTCTTTACACACTTTCACACCTTAAAAAAATGAGAAGTCAATAATATTCACTATAAAACCACTAAAATTTAAAACATTGTAAAATAATTTGAGTACCAACTTGTTCTAAACAAAATTTATTAATATTGCGCAAAACCATACATGGCAAATGAAACAATATTTAAAAATATATCTTTAAACATCAACAAATGCAATTAATAAATAAGAAAATATTTAAAAAAAACAACTCAATTTATAAAATTCTATAAAATTCTAAAAACTATGAACCATTTGTATTACTCCCAATAATTAAAGCATGAATAAATTTGACATAAGTTGGATTCGAACTCGAGATGTCAAAACAATAATCGATTACATTTCCAAATAAAAAAAAATGATTGTCCATTTATTTTGAACTCACTATATATGTAACAATCAAACTCTTATTTTACACTTTACAGCAAAAACAAATTGTTATTACAAAATTGCTGTGTTTTTAATTTTTGATTTTAATTAAAAATTTTAATATTTTCAAAAGCAGATTTTGTTTTTAATAAATTATTAAATATTTATTAATCCAACAATATGAAAAACCGATTTTTAAATATTTTCATTGGGCTATTTATTACGCATGAAATATCAGCTGAAAATAATAAGTATAATGAGTTTTCGATTATCAACATAAAATTAAATTTTAATAGTTTTACAGCGCGATAATTAAAATTTCAGTGAAAAACATAATAGTATATTTTGTGTAACAAGTTTTATACAGATATCTTTAGTGACAAATCACATACTATTCTACGACTGCAAATTAATGCAGCAGAAATTCAGATACACTTTTTAGGTTAGTCATTGTCAAGATCACTTATTTTTATACAATAATAACTGTTAGTTGCTTTTTTCGTTGTATGGTCGAGCTAACTTCAGCTCGTGCTTTATGAATCATCTGTTAGTGGTTGCTAGTTTAACGCTGTATCCAATACGCTCTAAATCACAGCATATCAAGTTGTGTTTTAACGAAAAAATGTCGATTCAAAAAATTTACAGATATGTAATTTTTGTAACTTATGCTGTAATATCGATGCTATATTTTTCGTTTTAACTGACATTTAAATTAATAAACAGTTTAACCAGAGATGAAAATACTAGGCCTACCACAATAACAACAGGAGTAGACAAAAAATTAATATATTTAACTATGCTATAAAACATAACGTGCAGAATTAAAATGTATTATTCATTATACATTCATTTATTTTTAAAACATCAACGTTCTATATCGTTGGAGATGATGGAATGGGTGAAGTTGATGCTTCGGATGATATTTTATCGAAACGGTGTAAAGAAATTATTTTGAATGCTTATGTAAACTTTGAGGAAGACAAACGCATAAATGTTCACCTAATTATTCCATTCACGTCTATAGAAGATGTAAGTATTATATTTTGAGTTTCGTTTTCATATGACAGACCTCAGTTCTTTATTTCTTATGCACTTATTTCTGAATATTATTACGTTTTAGAGAGTTTGTACTGCTTTGGATGTGTCACATGTAACGGTAAATAATATCAAAAATGAATTCAAACTTGAATAAACATCGTCCCCAAAAAAATTAGTGATCCGTCATCCGTCCAAAATCAATGCGAAATATTGCAGTCTGCAATTCGACGTAATTACTATTTACATGTGTGTGGTGAAAGTAAATTGCTTTTTAAGACCCTTTTGATAATCAATTTTAAGTATTATAATTAAATTAAAATTGATTTTTGTGTTGTGCTTTCACACCTTCTTTCTTATTACATTAATTGTTGTAATCAATTAATGTATTAATTGTTGTAATCAATCCTTATTATCATTGTAATGAATTGTAATTAAAAAGAAAATAATTTTCATTATATACCGTTCATATTATTTCTAATTTAAAGTCCATAAACGATGATCGGATTATAATCAGGGCATAATGAACTATTATGTCCTCATATAATGCCCCGGTTGTTATATATATATATATATATATATATATATATATATATATACACCGTATTCTAGCAATCAACAGTTCATAATACTTTAGTGAAACATAAAATAATTTAAACGTCAACTTTCATTCTCTAGTCATACCATACTAATCTATTACTCTTTTGGATGCTGTAATAGCTTTGTTACAGACGCAAAACTTATTTATTTTTCCAGTATCAATTAACACATACAGACATCCAGTTTAAACTTTAAAATATTGAAAAATTACTCGGTTTGAAAATAAAAATATCCCACAATTTAATTTGGCTGAGAGCAACATTAATCAATCAAAAATAGCACACACACACACACGGCCATCTTTGTTGTAGGTATACCATATACGTTAGTATGAGATAGTGCCAGTTGCCAGTGTGCCAGACGCGATCTCTGAGCTATACTGTGCTGCTGTTCTGTATTGAATGATGCAGTGAGAGCAGCCATCCTTTTGTTGCGTCCTAATCGAATGTAACGTTTTTAATGGATCTTGAAATTAAATCTCACTTGTTTCCATCGCCACGTTGATAAATTATCTTTATTTTTGTCTGCTTTTGAAGGAACGGCTTTCTTTTTATTTAGGTACAAGATTTATTTTTGTAACCACAAATTCATAGGGATCTATTCTGTACTTTTATTAATATTCTTATATATTTTGTTCAAATTAAATTCTAAACACTTACGTCCCTGAGGCGTGTGTTTATATAGGAAAATGATTGATTAAAACAAAGTATTTTAAGGAATTTATTTAAAAGAGAAAAAGGAATAGGATGTCTACACGATGAAGGCTAGGAAGTGATATATGAAGAAATAGCAAATGAAGAGTAAGGGAAAAAGTTTGAATGTCTTCTGTGGGGCTTTTAAATGGTATATTTAAAGGAGGCAAAAACGTTAACAGTCCTAAGATACAGGCCTTAGAAATTGCAATACAAGAGTTAAAAAGAAATAAATTGTGAAAAATTGTCAGCCACTGGGACTCGAATCCAAGACACCTATCTTGCCAGGATAGTGCTCTACCAACTAAGCTATTGGCTGCTCTCCTCTCGATAGCTGAACAATATTTTACTTTTAAAGTCGTATAACTGCTGACGATATTATTAATTAATATTTTTGGTCAAAAAAATCGATGGTGAGATTTTACTATTTTTGCGATGTATGTTTGTGGGTATGCGTGTGTGTGTATGTGTGTGTGTGTGTGTGTGTGTGTGTGTGTGTGTGTGTGTGTGTGTGTGTGTGTGTGTGTGTGTGTTTGCGTACACGTTTTTTTCACCGTCGATAACTCCAACACAACAATTCTAAAAATTATAATTCTTTCGTATTCCTCTTCGTTACATCCGTATTAAGAGCTGATAAGATTTTGGTTATAACTGGTTGAACGGAAGTACCCTCATTTGAAGATTTCAACAGTTTTTCTTGAAAATACGCGGTTAAATATCATTTAATGTTATTATAAATATTAAAGAATATTTTATGCTATACAATTTGATAACATTTTATACTTCATATTCAATGGATATTGAGCTAAAAAATTATAAAGAAATTTAATTTCATAAAGCAGCCAGCTATGCAAAAACACTGGAAACGGCTAATATAATTTAAAAAATCTGATGTGGCCAGCACATTACCTTCCGTCAGTTCTATGTATTTTATACAAATTCCATACAGAAAGTTTCTTAGAATTGATTTTATATTTAACATCGTTTTTTCAAGAAAAACTATTAAAATCTTCAAATGAGGGTACTTCCGGTCGACCAATTATACCTATAATCTAATCAGCTCTTCATATGGATGTAACGAAGAGGAATACGAAAGAATTATAATTTTTAGAATTGTTGTGTTGGAGTTATCGACGGAGAAAAAGTTGTCACACACACACACACACACACACACACACACACACACACACACACGCACACGCACACACACACGCACGCACGCACGCACGCACACACACACACACACGCACACGCACACACACACACACACACGCATGCACGCACGCACCCGCACACACACACACACACACACACACACACAATGCCAAGTGCGATTGACATGTATGTATGTGTCATAATTTTACTGCAAATATAGAATCAATTCTAAAAAACTTTCTGTATGGAATTTGTGCAAAATACATAGAATTGAGGGAAGGTAGTGTACTGGAAAAATAAAATCTTTCGCAAGAAACTGTAGGTATGGAATTTGTATAAAATACATAAAACTGACGGTAGGTAATGTGCTGGCCACATCAGATTTTTTTGTCTTGGAATAACTGATACAATCCCCGAATAAAAACCCCTATATTTTGCACATTCTGTATTCGAATGATGATGTTCCCACGTTATCAATACCGAGTTATTTACAGAGCCGGTAAAGCGATTAGCGTTGTTTTGATCACAATGTTTCAGTGAATCAGTAATCAGTACCGGTAGAGAAAATCGGTACAGAGTATTTACACGCCATCCACGTGGCCAGCTTTAAGCGTTATTGTATGCAGATATTGTCCACTAATTACCCATCGGGTTTGATTTGTTTCCAACTGCGAACAGCTGATTGATTTTCAAAACGCAACCTTGAAAGCTGGGTTTTATGTTTCACTAAAATGTTATGAATTGTTATTGCTAGGATACGGTGTATATAAACATATCTATAACAACCAGGGCATTATATGAGGGCATAATAGGTTATTCTTCTCTCATTATAATCCGATAATCGTTTATGGACTTTAAATTAGAAATAATATGAACGGTATTCAATGAAAATTATTTTCTTTTTAATTGTAATTCATTACAATAACAATAAGGATTGATTACAACAATTAATACAATAATTGATTACGACAATTAATATAATAAGAAAACAGCTTTGAAAGCATAACACATATCATTTTTAATTTAATTATAATACTTAAATTTGATAATCAAAAGGGCCTTAAAAAGCAATTTACTTTCACCACACACATGTAAATAGTAAGTACGTCGAATTGCAGACTGCAATGTTTCGCATTTATTTTGAACGGATCACTATTTTTTTGGGGACGATATTAAACCACGTTTGAATTCATTTTTGATATTATTTACCATCATGTGTGACACATCCAAAGTAGTAAAAACTCTCTAAAATGTAATAATATTCAGAAATAAGTGCATAAGAAATAAAGACGTCAGATCTGTCATGTGAAAACGAATCTCAAAATATAATACTTACATCTTCTACAGACGTGAATGAAATAATTAGGGGAACATTTATGCGTTTGTCTTTCTCAAAGTATGCAGAAACATTCAAAATAATTTCTTTACACCGTTTCGATAAAATATCTTCCGAAACATCAAATTCACCCATTCCATCATCTCCAACGATTCAGAACGTTGTTGTTTTAAAAATAAATAAATTTTGATAATAAACAAAACAATTAAGCAACATGCTTAGCAACGCCAAAGCTTAAGCATTATTGTAATCAAAATTTATAAATGAAAACTTATTTCACATATTCTAGTGAGACATAAAATCTTGTATGCACCACGAGCGTTACTAGATGATTATGCCCATCGGACGACATCTATCCCTCGGGCTAAATCGTCGTCGCTCTCCTGACATTATCATTATCGTAACGCCCTTGGTACATAAAATACTATTATATCTTGGATGTAAAAGTCTTTTACGTTCTGTAGACAAAAACTATCATTTCACGTGTTGATAGTAGTTATGTTTCGAAAAAATTATTTCGTCCGGAGGCATAAACTTTTTCTTTGGACCCTTCCACAATAAATATATAAATAATAGTAAATTACTATTACAACCTACAAATAGACATTTCTTCTAAACATTACTCCATTTATTGAACTGAATGACTCAGATCATTTTGAGTTTGTTTCGTGGGTGATACGGCATCGGTAAGAAAGTACACTGGCTTGCAAAAAAATCGCGTACACCAATTTTTTGCTGTATTAAATCGATCTTCATTTTGAACTTGTCAATGTCACTAGTGTCAATTAAGATGTCAAAATTAACAGAAATTCAAATAAATACTTGGTTGTTTTTTCATTTTTCTGGAATATACAGGGCCGCTCCATGGGTATTAGGCGCCTTTGTGCTATGTTACATTTTAGCACCCCTTCCCCTCATGATGTAAAATTAGCAAATTAAAGTTTAAACTATACTTTTTGTTCTTCAAAAATGCTAGATTTAATATATTGATGAAATTTTCCTAGATTCATTCTTGTAATCAATAGGTTATAATCAATCGTTTGTTGTAATCAACAATTTCAGAATTGTATATGCAATTGAATCTTTGCAAAATGATAATAGGTATTTAAATATTGGATTCATTGTGGGATTCATTCTTGTAATCAATATTCTTGAGTTATAATCAATATATTCATTGTTGTAATTTACATTTTCATAGTTATTTCAATATAACACTGCTAGAATAATAATGAACCGATTGATATGATAATTATTTTACTTATATTTAGAGTTCTAATGCAAACAAATTAAAAAATATATTGTTCACTTCTATTACGTTAATTTGTAAGTTTTATAGTAATTTTGTCTTTACGAATAAGAGCATTTTATTAAAATTTACTATTATTTACTTTACTGTCTTGAAACGCGCCCCTTTAAATCAGGCGCCTTTGTGGGGGGCACAACCTGCCCACCCGCACGACGCGGCCCTGGGAATATATTTGTAATTTAACAATATGTAACATAAACACAAGAACTAGCTCCATAATAGATCAAATAGTGATGACAGTGACAACATTGTCAGTTTTTACATTATTTACAGCGCTAAAAAATTACAAAAACTCGGTTACTTGATTTTTAAGGTGTACGCGACTTTTTGCAAGCCAGTGTACCTCTCAATTCAATTACGACAAAAAGAAAAAAAATTACTGAGTTTGAGACTAAAAAAAATAGAGCTAATATGAGTTTAACAAAATCGTTTGTAAACCCATCTTATAATTTATTATAACGTACATACGTCAGGCAATGAGGTAAAAAATAAATAAACGTTTAATTCCTAATGTGTGTCAATTCAAAATTTATAAATCCCCATTTACCTTTCGTTTCCCTGCCCAGGTAAACCTAAACAAATCGAATCCCTATTTCGTACCTTTATTGTCCCTTCGCTATTTACGTCGCTGAAAGATGGACAACTGCCTATCGAAGCCGAGGGTGAAATTGTTTGTTATTTTGTCGACAGATCACATCCCATTTGTATTCTAGCTACTTCAAAATCCTTCATTTGTTAGGTTAGGTAGATACCTACGAGGAATGAAAACTCGCACAAAAATAAATTTGCCAGCAAATAAATTAAATTCTTTGCAAAGTATCTGAACATACTTCAACATGATTGATATCGCCAAGTTTTCTTTGTGGGTGAAATTGTTCAAGGCAGAACTTTGCAGTCAACTGATTACAATTCGAGTAGGTTTTATTGTTCAATGTACGAGGGGTATTGATAAGTTTTTAGTCTAAAATAGAAATAAGTAATTTCTCCAACATTATTTTAGAAACTACACATTACACAACTAAAAATTATGTTGGAATCAAAATTATTCCAACAAACCATGTGGAATAATTCCGTACGCAGCGCCGTTTGGGATAATTCCGCACGGCTTTCGACAAATCAAAGTTTGTTTAGGCACATATTCGGGGCTATTCTGTAACTCAATCATTATTATTTATTAATTTATAAAATTGGTTAATGATAGTCGATAACACACTGAAATTTATCTATCAGTAATATGCTGTCGTTATCATATTAATGATCGATAACAAATGTCAAAATCAGATAAAAGTAGTAGATATAATATTATATCACCAGAACTTCAATGCAATATACATAATTGAAATTGAAAATATTATTTAATAAGTGAAAACAGCAAACAAAATATCATATAGAATTAATAGCATTTGTTTATTTTAGTAAAAATAAAATTCCATTTACAACTGAGTTTTATTAATATCATAGTTTGAAATTTAATCTTTTAAACCAACATCCTGTTTATATATTTCCCAATGTTTTAAATCCCTACATTTTATGAAACACAAATTTTATTTTTTATCCGGTTCATACAAATCAGAATAAGGTCGAAAAATATGGACGAAAATATATGAGGAAAACATTCATAGGCAAACACAGACATTACTGTTTGCATGACTGTTTTTACGTGCTCTATAAAAATGTAATCACACAAATTGCGGCTATTTTTAATGTGTTGCAACGTATTTTATTTATGACAGTTGCAAAATGCAGAATTTCTATTATTTAAGCAAATAATAATTGACCCCTGTGGTGCACTCTCCACGCCAGCAATGAGTGCCCGTGAGGTGATGCCTGGTAAGCGCCCGCACGGTGCAAATATATCGTCATTACCGATATCTGTATAGAGATTGGCACACCCAGCAATGGGTAATAAGTCGTGATGATATATATATTTATTTATTTTATTTATTTATTTTATTTATTTATTTTTGCTTTCTGTATGGAATTTGTATAAAATACATACAACTGCCTTAAGGTAATGTACAAGAAATAGAATCTTTTGCAAGGAACTTGTTGTATGGTATTTATACAAAATACATAAAACTGACTCATTTCATATAGCCTTATTATATCGACACAGAATTTCAAAAAGAAAAAAAATTATAGACTATAAATTGAGAATTACATATCTAAATATTTAATAGAAATGCCATAATATATTAATATAATATTATTCTATTCATTTTTATAAATATAATTCTCATTTGATCTGAAGTTATCCACGCATCACTCAGTCATCATCAATCATCAGTCATTAGTCATTCGTTTTTACTTTTTCGTCTGATTAAAATTTGTCTACGTTGTTCGTTGTGTATTCTTAAAATTTCATTACTGTTGCTTTATTGCGTATTAAATCTGTATTTTTCAATACAAACAGTAACTGTTTTTCGAGTTGTGTTTTTTCACGCGGTAGGTACTATTAAAAATATTTTCTCACTATTTTCGTTAGTATTTTGGCACGATGGCACAAAAAAACGTTACACCGATATGTTTACTTTCGTAAATTTGAGGTTATCTTTAAATGTCACTTTGACGTTTAACCTAATGTGACAATCAAAATGGCCGCTTTGATGAAACGCTGACGTCACTCGGCAAGGGAGAAGGCGGAGAAAATCAATGGCGTTTTGGACAATGTCATTTTTAATTGCAATTTTTTCAGTATCGATTTGAGGAAAAATAAAAAATATGGGTCTATTATTTTTCATTACTCTATCGATTAAAGTTAAAAATGAAAAATCGTGCATGACCTCATTATAGTACCAAAATAATTTTGATGATTAACGACGTCTATATGTATGTTGACGCTAAAAATTTATTAATACCCCCTCATACAGACATAGATGAAATAATATATTTTGACATATTTTCCGAAAGAATACGAATATTGACAAAAAATATTGATGTAATATCTTACGCAAAAACTACAATATTTTCTAGACATTTATCAAATTTTGTTGTGAAAAATATTACTCCACTGCATAAATTTTCCTGACATTAGTTTTCAGACATAAATTTTATTTATTGAAATATTTTCAATCAATATTTCATCGAGAAATTCTTTACCTATAAATTTTTCTTTTAAGAAAATGAAAAAACCTTAACAAAATTTTATAGACATTTCAAATAAAGAATTAAGCACTTGTTCTGACAAAAGATGTAATAAATATTCTTTAAGAGGTTTGGACAAGATTTTCAAGACTTTGTAGTAAACTTAGACAGGTTCAAGTAAATTTGAAAATAATGACGTCGGGCATAGACGTAGGAAATGGGGATTTAATAATGTAATAAATTTATTAAATTCTTTTATTAATAAATTTATGAAGTAGAATCCATTGCCCCAAATTTATGATATTGCGTTTTGATATCGATAACTATAATTGATATAACTTAATTTTTGTGTTACCGTTTTTAAAATTAGACAAAGGAAGGACTAAAGGCATGTTATTTTCTATTTTTGTTAAACTGTCTGTTAACATAACTGTTAGTTATAACGAAAAATATCGCATCAAAACATTGACACATTATGTGTAACTTTTACAAATTATGCTGTAATATCGATGCTATATTTTTCTTTTAACTGAAAGATAACAGACAATAATTAAAATCTCAGGCATGCAACATTTATTTTTATAAACCGAGATTTTAGTATACACTTTATTTCTTCTTCAGGGTAAGAACGATCTTACAGATTTTTAAACATAATAGTTATTTATGTAACAAGTGTGTAAGGTACTACTTTTTTGGTCGAGTGCGATGTTGTAGCACGAGACAAAAAATACTATTTTACACACGTGTTGCATACAACATTTTTCCTACAACCGAAATGGTATTGATGTTTCTCATAATACTGAGTGTACAGGCATCCAGCAGCTTCAAACATTGTTAGTACTCTTTCTCATAACACTGTACAAAATGTAACTTAAACACTTGGAAGAATCTCAGACAGACGATGATTAGTCTTTTATAATGTACAAATTGTACATTTAATATTAATATTAAAAATTAGGTTACGTTAGAATACATGTTAAAAAAATGTTAATGTTCTTAAAAATTATATTAGTACCCAATCAATAAAAAAAATATTAGATTTGTTTCATTTACAGTGTATATTCATATTTCTTAATAAATTTTATTACTTTCATTATTATTTACTACCTAATTATATACTTGACAGGTAAATTAACCGAATTTTAATGTTGCATAGCAACGCTTATTTACTTTTCAAGCACTAATACGTGAAAAGTACTTTTCACGCACTAGTGCGTGTAAAGTACTTTTGCTTGAAAAGTGACACTTTACACACTGTAATGAATGCGTGAAAAGTACTTTTCACGCACGGTTGTAGGAAAACATTATTATGTTGTCGAATTCAAAAGCGAATAGATGTGCTTCTTACAAATTTTGTACGATATTTGCATACCAGAATATACGCGCATAAACAAATGTATTTATAAGTGTACACTCCAAAATGTCGGTGTTGTACTTATTGTAAGATAAATGCTGTAAGACTGAGATTTCAAGTATTCTGGCAAAATGCTTATGTGTTTACAAAGAGCGGATACACAGACATTGTAATTACCTATGGTGAAGTTCTCAAGACCAACGGATTTACATGAAAATCATCCTCTTCCTAATATTCGCAAATTTATGTTGCACAACATACAATATCTTCGATATTTTCACAGTATGAGGTGCCACATATGACAATTTGAAATATTTTAAAAGAGCAACGGTTACATCCATACCATGTGCAAAAATTTCATTGTTTTCAGCATTTCAATTTTGCGAGTGGGTTGTATTGTTCACTTTTAGGGCTGGATTTATCAGAGAAAGTGTCTTTAATAATGCACAATACACTTATCTGCACACAAAAATCCTCATACTGTAAGAAGGAATCACAATTTTCAACAAAGAATATCATTAATTGGGCAGGAATAAATTGATGAGTCATTGGTCCTCATATAATCCCACCTCGTTTAAATGGACAAGAGTATGTACTTACATTTTTGGAATAACGTATTTAAACTATTATGATTTGCCGTGTTAAAATAAAATAAATAAATATATCATCACGGCTTATTACCCATTGCTGGGTGTGCCAATCTGCTTTGTACACAGATATCGGTAAAGACGATATATTTGCACCGTGCGGGCGCTTACCAGGCGTCATCTCACGGGCACTCATTGCTGGCGTGGAGGTGCACCACAGGGGTCAATTTTGTGCCATTTAAAATCATCTCATAACCAAGCTATGCTCTTCCTCTATTCACACAAGTTCAGAATCCTGATTTAATACACAACTTTATAATTTTTTATTCAAAATTTAACTTTATTTATTTTAAAATTTGTACTATTACGAATTTATTAATAATAAATATGTTTTCCGTTGATGGTTTATTAATTACTGTGTCTACAAGGCTGCAACTACCAGCCGACAGTTTTTGTGCTGTCTTTATTAAACTTTAATTCAGACAACAGAAGGCAGCAGCGATGCTTCCATGGGCGGGTAACCAAATTTGAAACAAATCATTAAAGAATTTTAACTCAAAAACTAAAAGATTTAGGAAAAAAATTATTAAGAAATATTGTTGCTCTCGACGAGTTACATTACTGGTTAAATTTAATGTACTTATTTCATTTACACCCTCTATGTGCCCTTAAAAGGAATTGAAGTTCTCCACCACTGTTTCCGACTTGGTGGGGTAAAAAAGGTACGTTTTGAACAATTGAAATTCGAGCGTATTATTTGGGCGAATGCCGCCACAACAGTTCTCTGATTTATCGCCAGAGGGCTGGCCCCTCAATAGGACGGCTCTAGGTCTAAAGGTTCTGTTCTCTCATAGACACATGGTCTATGGGTGGACATTATAACAATAGATCTTTTCGTTTTACACTCCGATGGAAAATAATACATGACCTTCTGTCGACTACTTTGTTTGTTACTCCGCCCCTAAAAGAACCGACTTTGGTTTTCACTTTGAAATTTAATATCTATTAGGTCACTAGCAAAAATGAAACACATTTTTCAACAAAAATTAATTAAATAATATATTAAAGCTACAAATAATGCTATAGGGCGCGAGCAAACAACCTTGAAGTACTTGGAATCAGCTGATTTGTGTGCGCGTGTCACTTTGACAAGAACAACGTCAATTTGACAAGACAAATGTTTTGACTTATTTTGATTTTGAACTGCTAAATTTTTAATATTTTACAAATTTCAGGCAGTAAAACACATGACCTTAAAAATAGTAACATTTTAACAGTTCAAAATTAAAATAAGTCAAAATATTGGTTTTGTCAAAATGACATTGTTCTTGTCAAAATGACACGCGCACACATATCAGCTGATTCTAAGCATTTGAAGGCTGCTTGAGTTACGTGTCTGCTCGTGACCTATATAAAAAAAATCTGATGTGGCCAGTATATTACCTTCCGTCAGTTATATGAGGCATTTACGAAAATTCTACCGGTAAACAGCTGTTCATCAGGTTATAGCTACCGGAATCGATATTTTAAGAACGCAAGTGGTAAACAGGGGTAGATCCATAAGCTTTAAAAAAAATTGAAAATTTGAAACAGGTTAGAAATTTAATGTATTTAACAAACTGAGCAGAGTCTTACTGTGAACACATTTCCAACGCGCGCGCTTCGCTTTGCATCACTACCTTTTTTTGAGATTAGATTCTTCATGAATCCGGTAGATGATTCTGGTAGATATTGTATAATTTTCGAACACAGTAACTTTTTACCACTCGTGTTTTCGAACACAGTCGGTAGATGCGGTATCTACCAGTAGAATTTTCGTAAATGCCTATGTATTTTTTATAAAATTCATACAGAAAGTTCCTTGCAAAAGATTCTAAATTTCTTCTATGTACAAAACCTTTCGACAGTTATATGTATTGTATATAAATTCCATACAGAAAGTTTCGAGAAAAAAGATCCTCTATTTCGAGTAAAATTATGACACTACGAATATGTCAACTGCACTTGACACTGACATCTTCCAATCAGAATTTTCCTAATATAGTAGCTGTTTCTAGCAAATAATGAAATTTAATTTCTTTATAATTTTATACCTCTGTATCCATTTAATATGAAGTATAAAATGCAGTAAAATCGTATAGAGAATATAATGTTCTTTAATATTTATAATAACATTAAATGTGAAAAAATGATATTTAATATCGTTTTTTCAAGAAAAACTGTTAAAATTTTCAAATAAGGGTACTTCCGGTTGAGCAATTATAACCAAAATCTAATCAGGTCTCCATATGGATGTAACGAAGAGGAATACGAAAGAATTATAATGTTTGGAATTGTAGTATTAGAGTTATCGTAGACGAAAATTTTGTTACACACACACACACACACACACACACACACACACACACACACACATACACACACACACGCACACATACATACAGACATCATCGTAAAAATATTAAGATCGTATTCTAGGGACCTTAAAACGTGTTTATTCATTAAAAACTCACCACCGAATTTTTTGACCAAAGACAATACCTTCCTTATCTAAAGGTGATGGAAGGTAATATTCGATTTCGCATCCAAACTTAAATATCTGTAAATTCGTGTATTTGTGCTTCTATTTTTAAAATTTTACTTGTAACATGTTTCTAATTGAAATATATGGGTCTACTTGTTTTAGCGTAATAAAATGTATTTAGTATGTACAAAAATTACTGAGCGAAGCAGCAAGATTTTGCGCTATTTCTGTGACAGACTTGCAGAAAGTTTTATTTTTACGTTGTTTCTCGTCGTTTCAAATCGAAATAAATTTGCTTTATTAAGCAGGGAAACGAAATTCAGAGGGAATATCAGACAATCTCTCATTGAGAAGTTTATAACTGTACAATTTAAAACTTAGATGGATAATTCATGACACAATATAGAAAAATATTAATATTAATGATTTTATATATTTTATTCGCTTCGATTCACTACCATATTTTAAAGCAGGAACAAACACTTCATTTTATACACTTAACTGAACATCTATAGACAGTTTAAAGTAGTAGAAAAAATACAGATCTAAAGAATTAATCAGGAATTTAAAGATACAAGATATTTTCTACCTAAACAGACTTTAAAAGTTTGTGAATAGATTTAATCAACCATAAAAATGCAGGTTCTTTTCATCCTTAAAGCTGTCAACATTATTTTATATTTCCTAATGTTACGTGCTTGGTATACCGTACACACCAGGTTGTAATAATGTGTTTTAATGTAAAACACTTTTTTCATTTAGCTTTTTTAATATGCGTAACAAAAACATGAATATAACTCATACATATAAATATATCCAAAACATTTGTTTAATATTACGTTAGCTTGATACAAAATTTGATGTAGCCAACACAACACCCCCCGCTATTTAATTTTCATTTATTTAAATATATATATACTGAGTTATAGTAGAGACTGTATTAAAATCCATTCCATATAACTATGGTTCTATTTACTATTTTCTTTTTAAAACGTTACTATTATTAATTTGAAATTATTAGTTCTTTGACAGTGACATTTATCTGTCAGTTACATACATTTGAGGTATTAACTGTCTAATCAAGTAGTCGTGTTTGTTTAAAGCTCAGGCTCTGTGATTTAAATTATAGATAATTTTATAAATTTATCCATAAAATATATAGAAAAATTATTAATGTAAACCAATAAAAAATTTAATAATCTTTAATTTTTATAGTAACATAAAACTCGAAAAATAACATTTAAAGATATTTTTTAGAGAAAACTATTTTGAGCTTCAAGTAAAGTGCCTTTTCCGGTTATCTAATTTACACCAAAATCTAATAGCTTCTTTCCATATTAGAATAAGTTTTCAAAATTTTCTGAATGATAGTATTTGAGTTAGAACGTAAACAGGACCCACACACACACACACACACACACACACACACACGCGCACACACACACACACACACAGACGCACATGCACACACACACACGCGCACACATACACACACACACACACACACGCACACACACACACGCACATTGCCATCATAATTAAAATTTGGATTCTAGGGACCTTAAAACGTCGTCATTTACCAAAATCTCGATATGCGATTTGTAGTACGATCCCTATACCTCCTTTACCAAGGGCAGCGGGAGGTAAAAAGGAAGTCAAACTATTGTTTTACGGTCCTAAACCTTCTTGCGGACTTTTGAAAAACAATATATATATATATATATATATATATATATATATATATATATATATATATATATATATATATATAAGTCAAGAGTTACATAAACAGTGACACAGCGTTAGTCCGTCAGAAGGACAGTTACATAGATACTACGAAGTAAGGAGTCAGTGAGTTGAGAAGCACAGTAGGATCGTGGTCAGCATATGCAGTTTAGTGTCGAGTGGGATACTCAGGAAGTTACTGGGATAGCTGTGGAAATAAATACTTGGTAGTTTTGAGGAGTATTGGGAAGCTAGATATACGGGGACAGTAACGGCGAGTGGAAGTGGATACTCGAGTTGTGGCATACAGACAGTCGGTGATACTGACGCTGTGGAAGTTAGAACAGTTAGTCTGTCAAAAGGACAGTTAGTTAGTTATATAAATAGACAATGAAGTGAAAGGAATGAATTTTGTCCGGGCAGTTGAATATACAGACGCTGTTGCGTCAGTTGAGTATAAAGACGCTGTGGAGGTCGGTAGGACGGACATTGATATGTGATATAAATAAATAGTGAAATAAATAATAAGTAATATCGTGTAAAATAGTATCCTTTGTTGTTTAAATAAATAAATAGTGTTAGTGTTTCGTTAATTACATTATTAGTATTTAATAATTGTTTAATCATAGTAATCGCATTGTTATTATCTTTTAATATTTTTTTTATCGTTTTAATATTATAACTAATACTAATTCTTTGGTATTTATACTTCACCAATAAATTTATTTCCATGAAATGAGATTCTGGAAATCGGTACGCAATTACCAATAATTTATACATGTATATTCAAACAGTTCAGCGAAATTTATAATTAATGAAATAGATTCATTCTATTAGCTATTTTACTAATTTGTTGTAGTAAATCTGTATTATTAACATAAATTGGTTATTTAGTGTTTCGCAGTTAATTCGTTTATTATTAACATTTTCATGTATTACTTTATCAAGTTACAATAATAAATTTGTTATTAGAATCATGCTGTTTATTACAATACTGACATTACTAATTAATACGTAGACTAATTGTTTATTAAACAGAATTTATTAAACAGATTGCCCGATTTCGAGTAATGATATACGAGTACAATTATGTAAGTTCTCATGTAAATAAATTCAAATTACAAATACAGGTTGTTTCTAAACCGGTGTCACAAATTTTAAGGGTATATGGTACTGTTAAAAATGGTATATTATGCTCTTCAAATGTTTCCGAGAAAAAAGAACAATGGAAGAAAAACTGTCAAAGAGAATCATCGAACGAAAAACTATAAAAAATCTGATGTGGACACCACACGACTTCCTTGTACGCAAGACCAACATGAAATATAAACCTAATTATAAAATTGCACGTATTTGACGTAATTTGACATTAACAATAATTTTTTTATTTTTTGTACTTTTTTGTCCTAATCTATAGCAAGCTTTATTACAAAAACCAAAAAGTATATATAAAAAAAATATATATCATTATTATCACGGCATATTACCCATTGCTGGGTGTGCCAATCTGCTTTGTACGCAGGTATCGGTAATGATGATGACATATTTGTACCGCGCGGGCGTTTACCAGGCGTCACCTCACGGGCACTCATTGCTAGCGTGGAGAGTGCACCACAGGGGTTAATATTGTGCCATTTAAAATTCGAAATATTTGGCGTCGGTCGGGATCGAACCCGGTTCCCCAAATTCGTGACCAGACGCGGCCACGAGACCCCAAAAGTATATAATTTTCAAATTTACATACTTAATAATATTGGTTGTGCTAGACGCAGAATTTAATTCTCTAAAACTATTATTTGAAGCATTTATTTCTAAAATCAAAATGAAACCATTTCATTCAAGAAAAACTGTTAACAACTTCAGGTAATCAAACCAAAACCAAAATTTACTATATTATTCTCATTGACATAAAAGTCTTATATACTATATTTGAAAAATTTTGGATTATATATTATAATAGTTTTTCATTAAAATTTATTATAGGCTTCAAGTAAAGTACCACTTCTGGAAATTATACAATGACCAAAAAGGGAGTTGCATAACTAGATGTTATAGCAGTCCTAAAAAAAATCAATTTTCTACGGCTTACCGTTTTTGAGTTATGCGAAGTAAAAAACAAAAAAAATTATATAAAGCATTTTTCTTAATTTGTAAGTTACGATATTATTTAAAAATTAAATATTGGTCAAAGTTGCCACAACATTTAATTTTACTGACAATTAGTTGATTTTTTTAAAAAAAACTAAAGCACATCTAAATTGGTCTCTGTAAAATGAACAAAAAGTTTTATTAATCGAAGTTGTAACTGTTATAGTTTTCGAGGTAGCAGACGTAAACCTCGTAAAAACTTATTTTTCACTGCGCCTTTATCTCCGAAAATATTGAAGATCTGACCTATGTTAATGTAGCTTTATTACTCATTTTGGCTAGTTTTATATACCTTTAACAAAATTTACCTTTTTTAACACCCTGTATAAATAGAAGAGAAAAGCAAAAATAGCATTCTCTCTTGAGGTGTATATGAGTACACTATTTTTTATTATTTGGCAAACAAAATATTGACATTGTTTGAAATAGTATGAAATATTTTTTAATTTTAAAATGAAATGTAAATCAAAAATACATATTTTGTTTTATAATATTTTAATGAAAACAATTTTGTAAATTGCTTTATACCGCAAATTTTCCAATAAAATTCAGTATTTATAAAATATGAAATAAAAATAATTTGTTTGAGATATAACGTTCAACCAAAAATTCAAATTTCCAGGAAACAAAAAAATCTCATTTCAAAACAATTTATTATACAAGTTGCTATGTAAATAATGTGTCATACATTACCATTTAATAAACGAGATTGCAATTAATCGAAATTTGCAATAATTGTTTTTCCTATGTACTTGTAATTGTAAAAGCACTTCAAGATGCACCAATAAAAATTATTTATTTGAATAAAGATTGTTTTAAATGACAGTAGTTTGAGTGACAACAATTACACATGTCATTTTTGGTATGTAACTTTATATTTTCAAATGGAACACCCTATTGTAAATTTATTCAAATTTAAAAAGTACATGATATTTGCTATCTAATACAATTGCGAATGATTAAAATATTACATTTTTATTAAACACAGAAGGCCTTGGAATACTATTTTTTGAATTAGACATCTGAAAATATTAAATACCAGGTGTAATAATGAAATATTTAATTAATTAATTTCCTTGAAATTTGAAAAGTCTAAAGTTAAAATTATGTAATATTAACTTATGATTGTTTTTATATTATTGGATAGAAAATTGCATGTACTTTTCAAATATGAATAAATATATATGGTGTTCCATTTAAAAATATAAATTTACATACTATTACATAAGAACGGAACATTCTGTAGAAAAACCTATATTGCAGATTTATAGACATTCTAATTTAAAATAGACTTCGTTTGAAACTTTTTTCCATAATAGTAAAATAAACGAATTATTAAAAAAGAACAGACTGATGAATCATATAAAAAATCTGATGCGGCCAGCACATTACCTTCCGTCAGTTATATGAGGTGTTTACGAAAATTATACCGGTGAACTGTTACCGGTATATATCGTTAAACACTGTAAACAGCTGTTTAACAGGTTATAGCTACCGGAATCGACATTTTAAGAACACAAATGATAAACAGGATAAATCCATAACCTATGAAAAAATTTGAAAATTTGAAACAGATTAGATATTTGACGTAGTTAAGAAACTGAGCAGAGTACTACTTTGAACACATTTCCACTTTTAACGCACGCGCTTCGCTTTGCATCACTACCTTTTTTTGAGATTAGATTCTTTCTGAATTCGGTAGATGGATCTGGTAGATATTGTACAATTTTCGAACACGTTAACTATTTACCACTCGTGTTTTCGAACGCAGTCGGTAGATGCGGTATCTACTGGTAGAATTTTCGTAAATGCTTATGTATTTTCTATAAAATCCATATAGAAAGTTCCTTGTGAAAGATTCTAAATTTCTTGTATGTTTATTACCTTTCGATAGCTGTATGTATTTTATATAAATTCTATGCAGAAAGTTTTGGGCAAAAAGATCCTAAATTTGGAGTAAAATTATAACACAAATATACAACGAATAAGTCAATTGCACTTGACACTAGGTCTGTTTGTTTCGCTACTTTTCGTCTACGGTTTACTGCCGCCTCTATACAAAGTATATGGGCGCGGCAGTAAACCGTAGACGCAAGGTGGCGGAACGAGCAAACCTATCATAGCTGGCTAATTTATTAAATTTAATTTCTTTATAATTTTATAACTCTATAACCATTTAATATGAAGTATAAAATTCAGTCAAATCGTATAGAAAATACAATGTTCTTTAATATTTATAATAACATTAAATGTGAAAAAATGATATTTAACATCGTTTTTCAAGAAAAACTGTTAAAATCTTCAAATTGGGGTACTTCTACTTGACCAATTATAACCAAAATCTAATCAGCTCTTCATATGGATAGGATGTAACGAAGAAGAATACGAAGAATTATAATTTTTGGTATTAGAGTTATCGCAGGCAAAAATTTTGTCACACACATCGTAAAAATAGTAAAAACGTATTCTAGTGACCCAAAAACGTGTTTATACAACAAAACTCACCACCGATTTTTTTGACCAAAGACAATACCTTCTTACCTAAAGGTGACGGAAGGTAAAAACGATAACTCGATAATATTTCGTATTCCACTAGCAAGAAATTTATAAATAACAATATTGTATGCGTGTTATTAGAATTGGAATATTATTTCATTAATCATATAACCTAATTTGTTTGGAATATACGGGCGTGTATTGTATTCCCTGAAATTGAGTTAGCAGAATGTTCTACTTAATACTCGTATAATTCCATATGCAGAAAATGGCGACTCAACTTGGGCCGTCTTTGTGCAAGGTTATACTTGGCTACCAGAGCGTACGCTAAGTTAGAGTTCCCACAGATGTCTCCCCCCTCGCGGAAAGAGGGTATATTAGCGGGAAGTACAAGTACAAGAATAACCTAACCTAATGCCACGGATACCCACACTTACAATAGATGAATAAATTGCTTTGTGCATAATTATAATACAGATTATTTTTATGTATATTAATTGCTACCTGTTTTGATTATATCGTATATTGTAGATACGCATATTTATGCCCATTTGTACACTTAAATTGTAAGCTAGGGTTAAACAGAAATATGCAAATCGAAATTTTAACAGCAATATTCATTCTCCCATTTGACATTTCGTTCCGATACGATATTGCCAATTGAGGAACACTTAAAATTTGAGCATCTGTCCAGCGGTGCAATCGGGTATCAGAATCGTAAAGTTTTCGAAAAACACGATTGGAACATCTTTGTGTTCTAATTACTCTTTATAATGTAAGTTTAATAAAATTGGCTAGTCCTCTCACCGTGTTTTACACCAATCAAAATGCTTTATTTTGCATAGAAACCGCGTACTCGTATTACAGCGAATATACGCATACTATGTATATATTCACTGTAATCATGACAAAAAATTGTTTACCCGATTTGTTTATTTTGCAATCAAATGACTTAGGGCCACTTTTACAATCATTAGATAAACCTCGTATAACGCTATACCAGGTATAAAATTAGAAATTGTATTTTACAAACTTCGGATAAACCTCAGATAGAATAAACACCAGTATTTCTTATCCCATGGAAATCGGTCGTATAAACCTTTGATAAGTTTATCCCTGGTTCTTATGGATACCACGTAAACACTAACGATGTTTTGTTATTCATACGTTTGACAGATGTCAATCAAGTATTTCATCATCACTGTCAGAATCAAAAACATCGTTTATATCATCTAACATCGTGAAAAATGCAAATTAGAAGGCAGGAATAATAACAATATTGAAGAAAAATAGTCTAACAAGAAGATAATTTTATTGTGCCAATACCATCCTTAAGTGATTTAACGTAATTCCTGGTATAACTATCTGACAGATAAAAATGCATTGTAAAAGACAGTCTTGTTTATCGAAGATATAATTGCTAGGATAAAGTTATACCTCCGATAGCTATACCATAGTTTATTCATCAATTGTAAAAGTGGCCCTTACTGGCTTATTCTGCAAGAATGTCGTTATACCATAACGTATCGTTATGACGAAAAAGTAGTTAAATAACGATAATTTTCAAAAAGCGTATTCTGTAAAACCATGGCCCGTATTCCGAGCGCACTTTTATAATAAAAGCGCTTTTATGGAGCAAACTCCTCGCAAGAATATAACGTACTCCATAAAAGCGCTTTTATTATAAAAGTGCGTTCAGAATACGGGCCATATTGTCGTTATATTGAAATCGTATTGTCGTTATTTTAAGTAGTTCGTGAATGATAAGGATTCACTTGTCGTTATTCAGTCCGTTAATGTCAAATGTTAGCAAATGGGAGGGTTAATTATTTAATTTATTATTTATATATGTGCAGGAAGAAATGGAAAATAGGTAACAAAACATTTATTTATGCATCAAATATATAATTAACAGCCATAATTACATTTTAGAAGAAACGTTTGTGGTCGTAAACGACTTTTATGGGATAATATTAATCCATTTGATAAGCGTTTTTACAATTATTCTTTACTCAATAAAGAAATATTAATTAAAATAATAATGTTAATATTTTTTTCATAAAAAAAATGGCTAAAATCGTTGTGACTAACGGTATAAGGACGTTTATAACGATATTACTTAGTACATAACGTACATACATACATACATAAAATCACGCATTTCCCACTTACTGGGTTAGCACAAACTCGAAAGAATAAAAATAACATCAACCAAAAAATAATCACTCTCTCTTTCAACAACATTCTTACTAACCTGACATCATAGGTACAACATATATTCGTCACTCGTAACACTTATTACTTAGTGAATACGATTTTTACAAAATGTCGTTCAGGATCACATCGTTACATTTATAAATAACGATAGAAGTTATATAACGATATTTTTACAGAATAAGCCTGTAAATATCCAAAATTTCATCGTTATGGTGATTCTTAAATATTTAAATTTGTTTCATTTGTGAAATAGTAAATGCTACCACACAAGTATCAAAAATAACAGAAAATACTATTACCTCCTTGATGGACGTATGGCCGCAAAACACCCCTCGACTTTACGGACTCGGGGTGTTTCTAAGGCTACAGTTTGCTCTCAAAATCGACAGAATTTGTTAACTGAGATTTCGAGTTGTCAACATTTAATTTCATAAGAAATGTTTTTAATTTGTCTAAACTTTCATTGCGAATATATTATATGTGATTGAGGAGTGTCCTTTGATGTGGATGTTATGCACAGTGAGTATGACGAGTACATATCTGGTTCTGGTAGCTAGTTATTATGGAATGCGTTTAAATGAGTGGTTGTGTGTTGTGGTTTGCTCACTCGGTGGTGCTGTGGCCTCGTAATGAGGATTCTCATTTTCACTTCCATGAGCCTCATGTTCATCATTCACTCCTCTCTCACATTACACGTACAGCTCCGTTTCACTATTATACAGATATTAACAATAAAGCATATTATCAAATGATTTTTATGCGTATATATAAAAATTATTATCTAATTCTAAATCGTTCATCCTTTTCTTTTTGCAGGCGTCACCTCATAGGCTCTCAAAGCTGTCGCAAAGCGAGAAGTATGACTTCCCCCTCTTAATTTGTAAATAACAATTTGGTCAGCTTACATTTTCAACAAATTACGAAACCTAAACAAATAGTGAGAAATTTCTAAAAAATTCTACCATGTGTCTGTCTTAAAGGTGTACATAGGAGGTTAATATGAGAAATCAGTTTTGCGAATTCCTGCTCGCCTAATTATTTTAAGCAAAAACGCGTCAAATAAAAGTTTTAGGGCATAAAATTCTGCATCTAATTCAATAACAGAGTTACCTTTACATGTTTTGTAACGACAGTAATTAAATATGAAAATATCGAAAATTACGTTGAACATATCGACAGCCATGGAATTGAATAAAAAATAAATAAATGCTTGACGTTTTATCTGTCACAACGTAAGTTAACTTATTTGACGTTTCTGACAATTTGGTTTGAAAAATATTGTTAATTATGATAATATGAGAAATATTATATTAGACTAATAAATAAATTTAAAAAATACAGTTTTGTTTAAATAATATGAATTTATTAAAAATTGCGTAACAAAATTATGTATGATGCTGTGATGTACTCCCAACTCATTTCCAATACATCTAGTACTACAGAAGGGGACTACACTTAGTCCTAACATTCTTTCTTCCAATAAAGCACGTTTTCCTGCTCGTCCCATATTCTGATTACGCGGCTCATATGTATTGTTTGAAGACACATTAGCAGTCTTCAAATTTTGTCACGAATAATTGTGAAATACCGCTCTTCATTAGTATAAATATTAATTTTCTAATAATTTCAGACAATAAAACTAGAGACAAATTCAAATTGTCAGAAACGTCAAATAACTTAACTTACGTTATGACAGATAAAACGTCAAGTATTTATTTATTTTTTGTTCAATTCCATGGCTGTCGATATTGTCAACGACATTTTCATATTTAATTTCTGTCGTTACAAAGCATGTAAAGGTAATTCTGTTTATTGATTTAGATGCAGTATTTTATGCCTTAAAACTTTTATTTGATGCGTTTTTCCTTAAAATAATTAGGCGAGCAGGAAATTACAAAAAACTGATTTCCCATGTTAATTTCTTATATACACCTTGCTGATTTTTTTCTAAATACAGGTGTTTCCTTTAAAACAACCAGCGTTTTTTTGGACGAAGTAACAACTTTAGAGAAAAATGTATTATACCAAAAATGATCAAGAATAAGCGTAAAATGTATCAATAGCAACAAACCGAATATTTACAGAGGTTCTCAAACGGTAGAACAATTTTTTTTAATGGCATCCTATATAATTTTTTAGCCCTTTAAATAGAATATTATTTTCTGATTTCAACGATATAAATATAGTATAGGGTTGTATAACAATTATTTCGCGAAAAATTGTATTAAAAACTAGAAATAATGTAATAAAAAATGGGTTTACTACTAGCGTAACTAGGCAACAGACCTGTGTATTGCATAGCATATTGTAATATTATAACATTATTTTTAATTACATTTTTCTCGAAATAATTGTTATACAACCCTATACCATATTTACATCGTTGAAATCAGAAAAAAAATCCCTATCTAATGGATTAAAAAATTATATAGGATACCATTTAAAAAAATATAATACTGTTCTGCCGTTTGAGAACCACTGGTCGAATTTTCGGTTTGTTATTATTAATAAATTAGCCCCATATTCTTGATCATTTTTTGTATATAACATTTTTTTCTAAAGTCATTAGTTCGCCCAAAAAAGCGCTGGTTGTTTTAAAGGAAACACCTGTATATTCAGTTTTTTGTAAAAATATTTCATAATTTGTTTGTTGAAAATATAAGCCTACCTATCTTATTATGAGCCTAGGTTCGTGTATCCGAGCTAAAAAAATATAAGAGCACATATTTTACGTATCTCTAGTAAAAAGTCAGTATTTCCATCCAGTGTTAAGCTACTACTTTAAATTATTCCCGATACAAATTATATACCAAACTTGCATTGGGAAACCAATCCAGCTAATATGAATACCTCCGTATGTGGGCTAGAGTGTAAAATTTAATTAATTAGTAATGATAACCGCAATGAAATAGCTTGAGCGGTACATCGAGCTCCAACAATAACGACTACGGTGTACCACAACGGTTTAACGGTTCGGGATCAGTAGAAGCGGTAAACAATATCCCTCCCTCTCAACCGGTTGGATCGGACGTGAATCGGATGCTCATAACCGATCACCAGCCTCCCCTTCATTCGTTATCGCACTAATTAATATGAATTTTTCACGTGCCTGAATTTTTAAAACTTGTTCACTGCATTGATGCGCTGAAATATTCGATTAGATCTGTAGATGCGTCAGGTTGGGGATTTCGAGAGGAATGCATACTAGCTATTTGGAGAGTACACAAATTTGATTATTTTTCAAACGGGCAGAACTATGAAAGTGCTCTTTACAAGCTTCAATTTTTCAGCGACCTAAAAATGACGGAAATATGCAAAGGGATTTTGCAGCTTGGTTGAGAGACTATCCTGCTAAACATATGGAGGTCCTGGGTTCAAAGTCGAATGAAGTTATGAAATTTTCACAAAAATCTATCTTCAGTAAGCAATAATTGAAACAATCATGGTTCTGAATATTATAAAATAACTGTAATAGTATTTTATGTCTCACAAAAGTATTATGAACTGTTTATTGCTAGGATACGGTGTATATAAACATATCTATAACAACCGGGGCATTATATGAGGGCATACTAGTTCATTATGCCCTCATTATAACCCGATAATCGTTTATGGACTTTAAATTAGAAATAATATGAACGGTATACAGGCTGTCTCACAACTCGCGCCCCAGAGCGAATGAGGAAATACGAGACTGCACTCAGATGTGTAATTTCGAAGAAAAAAAATCTAGCTTAAAAGATGTTCGAGAAAAGACGTCTGAAAATTGACCAATCAGAGACCTACACCTTTAACGTGTGTTTGCCGTAATTTTACGTTACTATGGTTTTATACAAATCAAATCTTCTTTAAAATGTGGGCGACTGTAGTTTTCGAAAAAAGTCAGTGTCAAATTAAATTTGACAAGGTGAATAAAAAAAGGCAAATTCTTACCGCTGATTACTTAGAAATGATTATAATTTTCGGAGAATGTGGACGTAAAGCCAGAGAGGCAGCACGAGTCTATTCGGAACGTGGATCATAAAGTGATATTGAGAGCCATCGCAAGGACGCATGAGACCGGTCAAGTTATGCCAGATCAAATGACAATAATATTTTCGTTTAACATATTTTACACAGCTGCTACAAAACGTTGCACTGTACGATATAAATGATGATCTCGGATGACACCTTCGCTAACCTGATTTGTTGACAGTGAAAAGTCAATTCTAAAGTGTCACAATTACAGTAAGTCTAACAAATTTTGTAACTCACTAGTAGTATTTTTAAAACCTAACAACCGGTTTTATTTTGTAATAATATCATCACAACTCAAGATATCCTTCCGGGATTGGTGGATTAAAAAGTCTTGTAACTCCGTTATGCAAGCAGCCGCAAATTATTTTCTTCTATTTGTTGGCAACCTATTATTGTCGGCAAGTGTCAGTTTCGTCTGAGGCGCGAGTTGTGAGACATTCTGTATAATGAAAATTATTTTCTTTTTAATAATAATTCATTAAAATAATAATAAGGATTGATTACAACAACGAATATAATAAGAAGCTTTGAAAGCACAACACAGAAATCATTTTAAATTTAATTATAATACGTTAAATTGATTATGAAAAGGGCCTTAAAAAGCAATTTACTTTCACCATACATGTAAATAGTAAATACGTTGAATTATAGACTGCAATTTTTCGCACTGATATTTGACGGATGACGGATCACTAATTTTTTTGGGGACGATATTTATCCACGTTTAAATTCATTTTTGATATTATTTACCGTCACATGTGCCATAGCCAAAGTAGTACAAACTCTCTCAAATATAATAATATTCAGAAAAAAGTGCATAAGAAATAATGAACTGAGATCTGTCATGTGAAAACGAATCTCAAAATATAATACTTATATCTTCTACAGACGAGAATGGAATAATTAGGGCAACATTTATGCGTTTCTCTTCCTCAAAGTATGCAGAAGCATTCAAAATAATTTCTTTACACTGTTTCGATAAAATATCTTCTGAAACTTCAAATTCACCCATTCCATCATCTTCAACAATATAGAACGATGATGTTTTAAAAATAAATAAATGTTGATAATGTACAAAACAGTTAAGCAACATCCTTAGGAACGCCAAAGCTTAAGCATTATTGTAATCAAAATTATTATATTTAAATGAGAACTTATTTCACATACTCTAGTGAGACAAAATCTTGTATGTACCACGAGCGTTACTGGATGATAATGCCCATCGGACGACATCTTTCCCTTGGGCTAGATCCTCGTCGCCCTCCTAGCATTATCATCATCGTAACGCCCTTGGTACATAAAATACTATTAATTTGCTATCAAACTGCGATGAATAAAAATATGCCATATTAGAGCCCATTTAATGCTAGTAACGAAACAATCAATAAGCTTGTCATAAGCTAGTTGAAGGATTATTTGAATTTTTTTTCATAAAAGGTGTAATTCTACTGTTATAAAAGTAAAGCCGATTTCTCATGTAAGTAGCTTTTATAAATTTTTACGTGGTTCAGTTGTGCGCATACTAAAATAGACTACTACAACTACAAAATAGAGAAACGCAATGCATATATTGAAAAAATATTTCAAACAGAACTACATAAAAAATTATAATATATTTTTTCAATTTTTTAATATTCTGCAAAATACATACAATTTATATACTTAGCGAAATATTTTCACTAAAATATAATTTCTTTGTAATAAAATCTAGGCCTATATTTACAAAGTGTAGAATTTATATTTCTGGAAATATTTGATAAAGGAATTTTTGTATATTCAAAAACGCCTTGGCAAAGGACAAAAGTAATACAGATAGACGCATTTTTGAAGTGATGTTTTATTGAAACAGAATAATTCAAATAAAAGTCAAAAGTTCAAAAGTATCGCATGATTCTAAAATAATCTACTTATATATCACGTTATTGAAAAATCTGCCTCCAGGTAAAATATTCTCTCTTATAAAAGTTGAATATCTCAAATTTTTTCTTTTGATATATTTTTTCTTTTATCTAATATCAAATTTTTCTTCATCTACTTTACAACTAACATATTCATTTTTTAACGAATTTAGCAGGATAAAACTGCCAGTTGCAATAACATAGAAACTTGACATTTGGATACAAATTATTGGTGTAATTCTGGGATATAAATTGTCTATAGTCTATAGCAATTATATATACTTTATTATTACTAAAATTTCAAAATATTTATTTGCATTAACGATCATATCAAATAATTTCATTTGAACCAGTAATTATAACATAATGACAATTGAATTTAATGAGCTTACAGATTTCAGATCTGTTTATTCATTATAATTAAATCTGTGTAATCCATGCATTGTTGTTGATTGTATGACTAAATAGTGTATTTCATAACGCGTATCGAAAGTGAGAAATATCGTGTGAGTGAAGTTTGACGAACAAGCTGCAACCAAGGATACACCAATAAAATGGTCTCCAAATTTGGCAATTTTTGTCTAATTTTTTCCGCTTCGTAACTCGTCTATTTCTCAAGATCACCATGCAGGGAATATTTGAATAAATCTGTTTTCTCATTTTAATTGTCATTGTTATTAAACTTATGTTTACATTCATTTAACAAAAAAATATAAAATGTTTAAAAAAATACAAAAAGGCTCATTCAAAACCATTTTTGGTTCATTAAAAATATTTTTGTATGGCCCAGAATAGGGGCCCCAAAAATCTGAATTGCCACACACAGAAATATTTCCCAGTCCAACACTGCTTAGTAACATTGTCTAGGTCGTTTTTGCTCGAAACTTTCTGCATGGAATTTATATAAAATATATACAACTGTCGAAAGGTAATATACATACAAGAAATTTAGAATCTTTTGCAAGGAACTTTCTGAATGGATTTTATAGAAAATACATAGGCATTTACGAAAATTCTACCGGTGATACCGCATCTACCGACTGTGTTCGAAAACACATGAAGAATCTAATCTCAAAAAAGGTAGTGATGCAAAGCGAAGCACGCGCGTTAAAATTGAAAATGTGTTCAAAGTAGGACTCTGCTCAGTTTGTTAACTACACTAAATTTCTAACCTGATTCAAATTCTCATTTTTTTAAAGGCTATGGATATACCCATGTTTACCACTTGCGTTCTTAAAATATCGATTCCGGTAGCTATAACCTGATAAACAGCTATTTACTGGTAACAGTTCACCGGTAAAATTTTCGTAAATGCCTCATATAACTGACGGAAGGTAGTGTGCTGGCCACATCAGATTTTTTATCCCATGGAAATCGGTCGTATAAACGTCGGATAACTTTATCCCTGGTTCTTATGGTTACCACGTAAACACAAACGATGTGGTTTTTCATACCTTTGACAGATGTCAATAAAGTATTTCATCATCACTCTCTGAATCAAAAACATCGTTTATGTCATCTAACATCGTGAAAAATGCAAATTAGAAGGCAGAAATAATAAGAATATTGAAGAAAAATAGTCTACAGGTGAATTCACAAATGAAAATTAGGTTTAGATTTATGGTTTATACTTTAGATTTAAAGACTTTGGCCGCATATTATGTAATGACTCCATTCACACTTCAGAATTTAGGGTCTCTAAATCCAAATAATAAAGCTAAACATTGCAAGGCCCAAACTTTGGTTTATGATTTAGTTTGACGTCACAATGATACCGAGTCTGAAATGATGTAGATATATACACCCATCTTTATTTAGTATCCACTTGGTGGATTCGGCTTTTTAAATAAATACGAGAAGAATGTGGAGACTGTCATAACTTAATTGCTGAAATATAACTAACAATGCCAAGCGATTGACAGTTTCACGGCGCACAGGTGTCTTGTTGAGTACTGCTCTATCGATATTTTAATCTTGTTTTTGAAGCATTTACACAGATGTCTGTACATATCAAAACTAATTTTCAGGTAATTTAAACTTACATTTATGAATGACTTACTTAAACCTAAACAAAAACCATAAACCTAATTTTCATTTGTGAATGCAACTTAACAAGCAGATAATTTTATTGTATCAATACCAACCTAAAGTGATTTAACGAAATTTCTGGTATAACTAACTGATAGATAAAAATGCACTGTAAAAGACAGTCTTGTTTATCAAAGGTATACTTGCTAGGATAAAGTTATACCTCCGAAAGCTATACCATAGTTTATCCATCAATGATAAAAGTGGCCCTAAATATAAAATTCATAGTATTGCATATTTTTTGTGTAATTTAAATTTCTCTCATCATCATCATTTTGGAACCAACATTTTTATCAACGTTATGAAAGCAATTTCGACACGAAAAAACCCTTGTAGATATAATTTCTTAATAGACTCAACTTAATCAGGAATAAAATATGCCTTTTTGTCATGAGACGGGGCGGTTCAATTCCTTGTATCTAATTATCAAAAGGTATATTATGCAAATGATAATCAAAATAACAATGTATTAGCATAAAGTCTATAAAACACAGGCGTGACAACTATTAACATTATTAGTAATAATTTTTCCCCCAAATATGCAGTTAGAGGTTGCTAGAGAAAATTTACTCGCTGGGAAACGATATTACGAGAAAATTAAGAGCAGTTTTACGGCGTACGAGAAACAGAACGAAAATTGTAAAAACGATTACGTTTTTCTTACGTAATAAAGGATTGCGTGAAATTTGCAGTTAAAGTTTTATTTACTAAATACAGTAGTGTGTAAAGTTTTATTGTTAGCTTGATGCAGTTTTTTTATTACTGCCATTTAAATGTGCAAAACTCATTACGAGATACTGAATCGAAAACATTTCATTCTTAATTGTTATTTATGCTACAAGAGTGGTAAATAAAATTTACCAGTCGAGGAAATATTTGTTACTAGCGGGAAGCGAGGGCTGGCAATAGGCTACTTGCGTGGTACTGAAAATCTGATATCTATCGCTAAATACCTAAAGTAAAGTTGAAAACGCATGTAAAAATATAAATTTTATTTAAAAAAAAAAATATTTGTTTTTTAATAAATTAAGAAAGAAGATTTTCTTTGACGTCATTATTTTGAACTGGAGAAAGGGATGCATATTTAAGAATGTAACCTGTAGATGGCGAGCGACTGTGAGTTTTAATTTGATTTTGACATTAGTTCATTTTTCTGTAATTGTCTCTCTTCTTTATTATTTACAATTTGCGTGGTTTCTGTTACTTTTATTACGTATTTCGATTTGGTAAGCAGGATTTTGAAGGATTTTAACTTAGCTTATACTCGTACAAGATTAAAATGACAAACGAAAATATTAACCTCCAAACTATTATTCAAACGTTAAACAGATGATCTGTCATGTTTAAATTACTCGCACATGCCGTTGCTTTACTGTTTTACGGCCATTCATTGGTTCGGCGTAATTCTACGTCATACATGGCGGTAATTTAAATATTAAATTTCATTAATTTTTTCTGACCAATTAATAAAAATTTTGTCAGAAAACGAAATATGGGTAGCAAGTTTTTATCGTCTTTTCAAAAATATTAAATAAAAAAATCTGGTGTGGCCAACACAATACCTCCCGCCATTTATAGCCCGAGTCACAAAAAAGATTAAGTTAATCCTTATTTTTGGGTTAGCGAATTTTACTCTAATTTTGACAGTTTATTTCTTAAAATATAGTCTAATCTAATCCAAGTAACTACCTTTTTTAAACCCCTCAACAGGATTAAATCCCAATTAAATTACAGAGTGGGTTCACATTCGCACACATCCATGCCTTAGTGGGATTCGAACCCAGAGCCCCGAGGGCACTCATGACTTATGAGGCGTTGCTCTAACCATTGAACCACCGGAGTTATAATAAAATGAAGATTAAATTTTAAATACCGGGATAGAATAGAATTCACTAATTCAAAAATGAGGATTAGTTTAAGCATTTTTGTGAATCGTTAATTTTTATTAATCTAAATACATACCTACATATTTACTTATGCTGGAAACTGTATTGAATTCCTTTTCTATTGTACTATTTGCTTTTTTTCTTTTTAAAACCTTACTTTGTAATATTATTTTAAAATGATTAGTTTTTTGACGGTGACATTTATCTGTCAGTTACATACATTTGAATAACTGCGTTTTGATTGTTTAAAGCGTAGGCTCTGGGATTTAAATTATAGATAATTTTACAAACTTATCCATAAAATATACAGAAAAAGTATTAATGCAAATCTATATAAAATTTAATAATCTTTAATTTTTATAATAACATTAATCTCGAAAAAATAACATTGAAAGGTATTTTTCGAAGAAAAACTATTTTGAGCTTCTAGTAAAGTGCCATTTCCGGTTATCCGATTTTCACCAAAATCTAATGGATTCATTCCATTACAGAAACGTTGGATATTACAAGGTTTCAAAATTTTCTGAATGTTAGTAGTTGAATTAGTGTGGAGGAGCCACACACACATATACACATACACACACACACACACATACACACATACATACATACACATACCCACAGATATCATCGTGAAAATGTTAAAATTGGATTCTATGGACCTTAAAACGTGGTCATTTAGCAAAATCACAATATGCGATTTTTAGCACGATCCCTATACCCCCCTTACTAAGGGTAGCGAGAGGTAAAATGGCAAGCAAGTAGTGCATTAGGTCCATGACAGATTTTAAGTATTTTTGAAAGATAATGAAAATGTTCAATCAATCGTTCTATTCGGCAATCATTCTTCGTAATGCAGTTTATTGTGGTCAAATTGCGTTCCGTTAGCATTGCAAGATCAAAGAAATCATAGTCTTTACAATGACAATTACATTAGGTTAGGTCTGGTAGATCTTGCAGGGAAACAGAAACAGCTAATAGATTGGAATCAACTGACGAAGTAACGTCGAAACAATTACTTCCTAATACAATTTACTGGCAATATTTATGGAAATGACATTTTGGGGTAATGAAAACGGTTCTTCCACTTTCACGAGCTTACGAACGCAAACGAACGCGATAATTTGTTTGTTTTTAAATGAAATTTTTAAATATTATCATTGAGGGAGTTTGTATTCCTGCAAATTTGCGTGCAAATTGGAAAGTAATAATAGGTCTCAGGAGAAAGTATTCAATTTAACACTTTGTTTGACATCGTTTCTCTTATTTCTGAACATGTGCATTGCCATAATTGCTGTAAATATACACAAAGTTTTGAACCTTAACATAATATACTACAATATATATATATATATATATATATATATATATATATATATATATATATATATATATATATATATATATATATATATACCGTGTGTCTGTTTTAAAGGTGTACATAGGAGATTAACATAGGAAATCAGTTTTTTGCAATTTCCTGCTCGCCTAATTATTTTAAGCAAAAACGCTTCAAATAAAAGTTTTAGGGCATAAAATTCTTTATCTACAGAATTACCTTTACATGCTTTGTAACGACAGAAATTAATTATGAAAATGTCGAAAATTTCGTTGAAAATATCGACAGCCATGGAATTGAACAAAAAATTAATAATTAGCTTGACGTTTTATCAAATTGTCAGAAACGTCAAATAAGTTAACTTACGTTGTGACAGATAAAACGGCAAGCATTTATTTAATTTTTGTTCAATTCCATGGCTGTCGATATTATCAACGTGATTTTCGACATTTTCATAATTAGTTTCTGTCGTTACAAAGCATGTAAAAATAATTTTGTTTAATTATTTAGATGCAGAATTCTATGCCCTAAAACTTTTATTTGACGCGTTTTTGCTTAAAATAATTAGGCGAGCAGGAAATTGCAAAAAACTAATTTCCCATGTTAATCTTTTATGTACACATTTAAAACAGACACACGGTATATATATATATATATATATATATATATATATATATATATATATATATATATATATATATATATATATATATGCCGGGTGTCTACTTTATGGACCATATTATTATTAAGTAAAATTTTGTTAATTTTTGTAAAACGACGTTTGATTATTTTTTAACCTCCGTCACCTTTAGGTAAGGAAGGTATTGTATTTGGTCAAAAAATTCGGTGGTGAGTTCTTGATGAATAAGCACGTTTTAGGGTCCCTAGAGTACAATTTTAAATATTATTTTTTCACATTTAATGTTACTATAAATATTAAAGAATATTTTATTCTCTATACGATTTGACTGCATTTTATACTTATAGCCATGTGCAAATTTTTCCAATGAATTTCCTATACAGTTCAAGAAAAAAGTAGACACCTGGTATATGTATTAAGGAAGGTAAATATTATATTGAGAGCACCTTTTCTTGTCTTCCAGGAGTACCAGGTTCCTTGGAAAAATGTCTTTACACTTTTTTACACCATAAAACAAATGTGTTGTCAATAGTATTCACTACAAAACCATTAAAATGTACAAAACACAAATCGTTTTGATTTTGTTCATACACATACACTTATAGGCAGCCGGCTGATGACTGACGTGTTTAAACAAAAGAGTACCGATTTGTTCTAAGGGCCCTATTCTGTAACTCGGTGGTTAATTTTTAACCACTGGTTAAAATTTTTATCCAATAGATATTGATTTGACAACTAAAAATTCCTCTTTTTATTATATGTCAACATATTTAATTGGTTAAAAAATTTAACCAATGGTTCAAAATTAACCACTGAGTTACAGAATAGGCCCCAAAATTTGTTAATATTAAACAAAATCTATAGATGGTAAATAAAACAATATTTAATATATATCTTTTAGACATCAACAAATGCATTTAATAAATGAAAAAAAAAAACATAATTTATAAATTCGAAATGTATATGATTATTTTAGCACAAAACCTCTGTTACTTCTGATTTTAAGAAACTATTACAATGTACCTTTTATTGATTATTTCGTACATGATAAATAATTTTGGGATTTATATGATTCATAACTATTTTAAAGATGATTATAGTTGAATCATTCTATTAGCTTAGCGAATTCGCAATTTAGACACTAAAGGAACTTCAAAGCTATGGCTTGCATTAAGCGATGTTAACCGATAAGTGTTCCAACACTGGTATCATATCAAAGGCAAATTGCCGCACTGATTCGGTATCGTTGTCCTAGGTAACTATATTACTCAAGATTTAAAACAAAACAACTCTAAAACATAATAAAGAAGTGGCTTTTCGTTTACTTCTCTTCTCTGAAAAAGACTTTTCCGGAAGCTAAATGTCACTTTTCAACTGCTAAAATATCACTTGTTATTTGACAAGTCAAATTGTAATAAAATTTTCTCGCAAAAAGTATTTTAGTCACAAGTTATTACATTTTAATGTTTAAACATTTTTACTATATACTATTCAGGCTGTCTTTTATATTATGTCTTTATAAAAATACTTGACAATTTTTGATAGAATTATCAGGTTGGTGATGCCAACACAATACCTCCCGCCATTTACACCCCGAGTCACAAAAAAGATTAAACTAATCCTTATTTTTGGATTAGCGAATATTACTCAAATTTTGACAGTTTATTTTTTAAAATATATTCTAATCTAATCCAAATAACTATCTTTTTTGATAATAACATATAGATAAAATTTAAATATCGGGATAGGATAGAATTCACTAATCCAAAAATGAGGATAAGCTTAAACTTTTTGTGAATCGTTAATTTTTTTAATCTAAATACAACCTACATATTTACATATGCTGGAAACTGTATTGATTTCCTTTCCTATTGTTCTATTTACTTTTTTCCTTTTAAACAGTTACTATTATTAATTTTAAATGATTAGTTTTTTGACAGTGACATTATCTGTCAGCTACAGTTATAGATAATTTTATAGATATATCCATAAAATACGTAGAAAAAGTATTAATGCAAATCTGTAGAAAGTTTAATTATCTTTAATTTTTATAATAACATTAATCTCGAAAAAATAAATTTAAAGGTATTTTTCGAAGAAAACTCATTTTGAGCTTTAAGTAAAGTGCCATTTTCGGTTATCCGATTTACACCAAACTCTAATGGGCTTTTTCCATAATAGAAAAAGGTCGAAATACAAGGTTTAAAAACTTTAGGAATGGTAGTATTTGAGTTAGAATGGAGGATCCACACATACACACACAACACAAACACACACACACATACACGCGCACACACACACATACACACACACTCACAAATATTTATATGAAACATTTTTCTCAATTTCTAATAGTAACGAACTTGTTTGAAAATTAAATATTAGTCAAGGTTGCCACAACATTTAACTTATTATTTGATTTAAAAAAAACAAAAGCACATCTAAATTGACCTCTTAAAGGTAAACAAAAAGTCTTATTTAATCGAAGTCGTAACTCGTATAGTTTTCGAGATAGCAGAGGTAAATCCTTAAAAACTCATTTTTCACTGCCTTATATCTCGGAAACTATTAAAGATCGAACCATGTTGATTAAGACTTTTTTACTCATTTTGGTCAGTACTATATGCCCTTTCATTTTTTCCCGAAGTATGACACCTGTATTTCAGAATATAACTTCTTTCAGTTCTCTTCATCATACCTTGAACTAGCAGATAAGTTACATAACACCCTGTATATTTTAAGGTAGTCGTCAGAAATTTGTAGATAAATCTCACCAGTTGTGTACGAATAAGTTTTATAATTTATGGAAAATGTAAGCTGGTCGTATTATTAAAAGTACTTGGTTCGAATCCCGATGAAGTACATGAATTTTTCACAAAAAGCATTCTTGATATTAATGTCGTCTAGACTAAACTGTTGTTAATCTTCTAACATAGTTAAGAATTTATGTTTTTAAACATCACAAAAAATTGTAACCTTCATCACGTTTCAAATTGTATCGCTGGGCCTTAGTTGGTAATCTAATCTAAAATTTAATGTGTTGAAAGTTAAGGGTCAACTTAACAAACCAACCATAATAAAAATTTTAGTTTATTTGTTTACGCCTAACTTAAATTTCGTCTAGACAAGATTTACGATGGGCTTTGAGGTTAAAAAGTAAACAGACTTGAGACTCTTAGAAATTATTACAAAAACAACAATCGATAAACTCGTCAACAGCATAGTAAAATATAATAACTTTTTCCGGGCGAAGTGTGTCTAAAACTTTTGTAATTTTAATTTTTAATGTGGGAGAAAATTAATCTAGGGAAATTTCGGGACTGCATTAATATTTCATGTGACACCACCCAATGTAAGAAAGTTTCAGAAATAATATATCAGGTGTTTACGCACATAGTTCATTCATGTTTAAATGAATTGTGGAACTAACTTTTAATGAAACAATATCTAGGTTATTCTACACCGAAAAGTTAGACGAACAAATTTCGGAAGGCAATATGATATTTTTTCAAAGATCTAATTATCGCATATACAGGGTGGTGGCGGTTAGGGGTGAACATAGGGATTTAACATGGGATTTTAGTTTTTTGCAATTTCCTGCTCTCCTATTCTTTTTACGGCAAAAACTGTAGAGTACAAAATTGTTCAGAATTAAAAATTGCATACAAAAATGTATTTACATTTATTGTTATATTTTTGGTTTCTTCACAATTTTAAAAAGAAATTTCAAAATTTCTGTTATTTTGTAGCAATAGCCATGAAATTTAATTTTTTCTGGTTGTCAAAAATTATTTATAAACGTCAACCATGCGTTAATCTAACTTAAAAATTAAATAAAAACAAACAACTTTTAATTTTAATACGCATTTTTTATTAGGTATACCATTTAATAATAAACCAATTCCAAATGTATCAACTGCGTAGAATTTTGATTTATCATAGCCAATACCATTTCTTCATTGACTTCCTTATAACGTATTCTGTTATTATTATTATTTCCTTCATTACCTTCGTTCACAGCTACACTAGCTGTGTTCTCAACGTTTTTACCTAACAAGTTTAGAAATTGTTGCTATAATAGGAATTGGTGTATTTTCGTACTTTATGCAAAACAAATCACGTATTCTTCTAAAACTATTTCCACCATAATAATTTTTTATAATGAAAACTCATTCCTTATTCGAATAAACGTTCATTATTAAATTATCTTTTTATTAGAGAAAATTTCGAAAATTTGACAGAAATTGAATGACATTATTATGTTTAAACATTTGAGTTATAAGTCATGGCTATTGCTACAAATTAACAGAAATTTTGAAATTTCTTTTTAAAATTGTGAAGAAACCAAAAACATAATAACAAATGTAAATACATTTTTGTATGCAATTTTTAATTCTGAACAATTTTGTACTCTACAGTTTTTGCCGTAAAATGAACAGGAGAGCAGGAAATTGCAAAAAACTAAAATCCCATGTTAAATCCCTATGTTCACCCCTAACCGCCACCACCCTGTATAAAGTGTTTCAAAAGTTGCGCCCAAAACAAATCAAAAATTAAGAGAAGATAATAAAAGAAAATTTCAGGATATTGAATATAAAGAAAATATACATACATTGTATATAATTTATATTAAAATATCCCATAGATTTTTTGTAGTGAGACATGAATATATGTATTTGTATCTAAAAATATTTTTTGTTTTATGCGTACAACCAGGTAAAATACTATCACTATCTTTATCAATTTTCTTCGATTCTAGTAGTACACGGCCTTGTTAATTAAATCTATTTTACTCATTTTGGTCAGTACTATATGCCCTTTTATTTTATTTTTTTCCCCGAAGTATGATCACACCCTATATATATTTTCTACAATCTATGAAGTTGTAAAAGTCGTGGGACTGTAAAGCCGCCCAATTACGAACCTTAAGAATACGCTGACATGCATTTGGTTTTATCCTTGTTCCGCTCTGACTTAAAAAATAACAATTGTTATTGTTTTCAGTCAACTACTGTGATTGATCCATTTTGAAGATCTTTTACAATTGCAACAAACCCTTTAGAAAAGAAATTATTGTAGATTACAATACATAGGCCACTCGACAAGGGCTTTATTTTGGAAATAATCGGCGGCAAGATGGAATTAATTTTATTCTCTTTATTGGGCTCTCCTAAAAGACACACTAGTTTTGTACCCTCTAAACTAAACTTACAAAAACTGAATATATTATTCAAGTATTCCAATATTTAATATTGGATTACATCGAACTATTAAGCTTGATTTACATTAGCGGTACAATGACGGTACAACAACGGTATGATACTTCTTGGTCCAATGTCCCATTTATATCTACGTTCTCAGTACGATGACGGTACGATGACGGCCCAGTGATATTCACTGATTTACATTTGCGATACGACCAGGGTACAGTATAATTTGTTTCTATTGAAAAAATATTGTATATCATAGTAACAGCGTAGTATTTGCAAGGGGGAGTAGAAGGTTGGGTTTGAAGAGTACGTGCACGTCAAGTTGACGTTTATGCCAAAACCAGCCGAGTGGAAGTAAACATATGCAAGTACGTGATTGACATCTGACATATGTTTCACTTTTCCATATTTGTCTTTTAGTTAAACCAAAATGTAGTCAAAATGAGCTAGAAATAAGAAATGAATATACAAATACATTATTGAACAAAAGTTCTCTGCTTATAGCAAAAACGTAAAATATGCACTGCAGATTATTACATAAAAAATAGTATTGTTTTGTAAAATTTTCTGAATTTTCTTCATTTTCTTCTTCAACAATAGTAAGGACAATTATAGCCAAGTCGGTATTTGAGAAATTTTTAAACATTGCACGATATTTTCTACTTTTCTATTAAACATGACATATGCACCACAAACCGTCAATACGTAAAAGACAAAACTATATTGTCATGGTATTTATTATGTTCGTACCGTCGTGGTAACGTCTAATGTAAATGTCTCATGTAATTGACATACTGTCATTGTACTGTTATTGTACCGTCATCGTATCGTCATTGTACCGCTAATGTAAATCAAGCCTTATTTGTCACCTGTAAATTGGTCTACAGTTTTTATAGGCTTTAAGTGTATATTTAAGTCAGTCGAAAGAATTTTGTTGAAATATATCACTTACGTGTAGGTTTTATAATTTGTAACAAACTATTATTATAATCCCGGGCCAAAATAAAATTAAATGATCAGTTTTATTATTTATCAGTGCATTACTGAATAATATGTATCTTTCAATTATTATTAAGTCTAAGTAAACACTAAATTATTCAAATAAATTTACACTCTCTTTAATGTAGATAACCATCGAAGTATTATCGGTAAGTACTAGAGTAGCTTTTACTAACCCTTGGCTTCGTAATTTATCGCTGGAATTAAATAATCTCCTATCGATTTTCCCGCGTAGCACCTTCCCATTGAGATACAACAACAGTTACTAGTTAGTGTTAAAGGTAGTATTTTAACATGTTTTATCTAGACTAAGAAGCTAATTATTTTTCATTAACCAATAGGATTCTATTAGCACGTAATGTTTAAACTAGAATTTATTGTTTCGCAGAAAATTAATTGCCAATTTCTGCACAACAAATTGCGCAATAAATTTACCCCTATCTAACAGTGAATTACACTTTTCAAGTCCTGATTTTTAAACGGTGGTCATTATTAAAAATAGTATCTCAGTAAGATTAAATCACTTCACTACTAAGGATGACCTACTTTACACAACATTTTTTATGTTTAATTTTATTGCTTACTAGCTGTACCCGTTGCAAATATATATAACAATTAAAATTGTGAGGTTATGTTATTAATATTATATTCCGTAACCGGTGACCAAGGTTCTGGTTATGCGTTGCGTAATGTAACCAACACATAATTTCAGGATGTGGTTCCTGAAAGTTTTGGTTACTTTTTCGTGACCACGACGACCACAAATTTTTTGTGGTTGTTGTGGTTATATTCTTATTTCTTTTAATATAATAAATAATATTCAACTCAATTCTGTAACCGAGTTACTACGCAAATAGTAACCATTTAAGTTATTGTTGCTATAAACATGCTCATTCATAGTTACTTTGCACTATTTGGTATTCTGTAATTCGAAAGTCTTTATAAAAATAGTAACTTGTTATTATAAAAGTTCCTATTCATAGCAACTAACTGATGAAACGTGGTAATTCCTATATAACTTTATACAAAAATGAATATATTTCGAATAAAATAACTTACTCATATTTTATTACTAGAAATAAACTGTATGATAAAAATGTTTATAAGGGATAAAAAAATCATTTACCTAGTCTTCTGGTTAAAAGTATTATTTAACTTTTCAAGTGAGTATGTTGTCAAATAATTATAAGGATGCTCTCATCAATTTATTTGAACAAATTCTAAGAACTAAACAAACCAAAGGTATAGTAAAGAAGTAAAAGATAGTGGTACAATCCCAAGTAAAAGAAATAATCCTATATGTTTCTCACTCTGAATCGTTAGGAGTCTCAAACTAAAGTTTCGAGATGTGTAGTGTTATATTTTATATTTTCGTTAACTAGAATCTCGTGTGGTAGTTTTAATCCGCACTATACTGAAACACTTGATTGCTAGTGCATTAGTGTTTTGTATTTCGTATAGGTACCCCGTAATCATAGGCACGTCGAATTAAACAAATGGTCTATTAAATGAAAGAAATTTGAAATATATTAAATCATAATTAGCTTCCAATCTTAACTATTATATCTTGCGCTTTTATTAAACTCTTTATCTAAATTATTTCATTCTTCCTTTTCACTGAAAAATATATTTAATGCAATTAAGAAATCATTATTCTTGAAATTTAAACAAAATTTCTAACTGTAACGAATTCACTTTCCTATTTCACTTCGGCACATTTAATTTTTTTGACATTTCATAAATGACAAATTGTTTAAACTATTATTCACGAAAGATGACTATTCAAGGTCATTTGTTCGAAGAAGGAATACACATCACTTTATAGCAGTAGCTTAGCAACATTTTAGTTAGAAAGAGAAAGATTATTTGACCTATGTCTATTTAATTTATGTGGTGTGACAGATATATGTAAATAGTGGCATTACTTTCTAACACACTATAAATAATAATGATGTCTGTCGTAGAGTTACAGATGCTTAATTATATACTACACTACCCTCTGTGCTGAGGGTTACCCAGTGGCGTTTAAATAAAATTATTAATTCATGGTTTATAAGTCAAGTCTATGATGTTGTGTTTTGTAAAAACATAAGTGAAGAACATAAATCTTTGAGCAAGGCATTATTTAAAAAGAAACATAATTTTCCAATAAATTACTTTTTTACATTCAATAGTAAACTTTCGTCTCTCTGCGTAAGTTATGATACCTGTAACGATTTAGTCAGAAAAAATTAAAATGTAAGTGATTGCGACGTGTAATTTTTAAAATAAATTTTATCTAGCAGTCTTTCCAAATGTCAAACAACTAATTTTTAATGACAGTAACAATTGTTTATGGGTTGCCAAAAATATCCTTTGCCATATTTTAAAACTAGTAACATATCCGTTTCTTCGGCCTTTTAGTATTTTACTGCTATTATTATAATAATACGATTAAATAATGCTAGCTTACTCCTAAACAACTTTAGAAGATTGACAACTCATAAAAAAATTGTTTATGTCATTAAAAATTAGTAGTTTGACATTTGGATAGACTACTAGATAATATTTAATATTTACACGGCGCATGTAATTACATTTTATTTTCTTCTGACTAAATCGTTCCAGATATCATAACATAACGCAGAGACGCAAAAGTTTACTATTGAATGTATCTTTCTGCGAACCAGTAAATTTACATTATTGGCGTTGCCTTTAAAATGTTATGGTTTAATCATGGTCGCGACACCCAAGTTTCATATACTAGTGGTTCATTAACAATAACAAATACCATCTTAAAAGATGAATTATATCCATATGGATTGTCATACCAAATTTCATTCAAATCGAACAAAGCGTTTCGTTATTATAAGCAATATTAATTTTTTTAGAAGGACTTTGAAGCAGAATATTGGCTAAACGGTGCACTGTCGGATATAGGTAAGTTTACTTAAATTGTCTTATTTTGGTCCCAGGAATCTGTGGTTAAGCCATGTCCCACTATTTCCAAGACAGCCTGTATATTAATATCCTTACCCGGCATATGAAATAAAATGTGAAAATATTTTGTCAGCCACCAGGATTTGAACCCGAGACCTCATTTTGCCGGCGTAACGCTCTAGACATCTGAGCTATGGCTGGCGTCACATGTTATTCTGCGCTGCGAGTCCCAGTAGTGTATATTATTTTATTTGTACAATAAAGCTATTGACAAAACTATTTGCTAAATATTGCCCGGAGTTTGGTGACCTGCGTCTCTTGCAAATTTCCCAACGGAATCTTGACGAAGAATGCCATCGTCTCATGTATGATGCGATACCCACAGTATCAGTACCTACATAGTTAGGTAAGTTTGCTTTCTCGGTGTTTCAGTTGCACGTCTACATCTTCGTCTACGTCTTCGTCTCCGTCTTCGTCGTCAACTTCAAAGTGTGACGCCTGCTCGTTATCAAATTATGGAATGAGTGATGCGTGGTACACGACGCCTCTGGCGAGGCGCACCCCGCTTGCGACGCTACTGTTTCGCGTGCCCCCAGCGACAACCCGCCGCTGATAACGTAGATTCGATTTGCTTTGTTTTGAGACGAGGTTTAAGGGTAAAAATATATGTCTTGGGTTTACTGTTTTACTGTTTTGTGTTTCTGGTTCATTGTACTTGATTAAATTACTGGATGGAAGAACTACTAGCTTACTTTTCAGTTTTGTAAGTTTTATTTTAAATGTGGAGGAAAATTAGTTTACTGGGAGGTTTCAACAGCAACGACATTTTTTACTGGTTTAAATTGATAAAGTTTCGAGTGTAGTATGGTTTCAACTCGTAGACTATGCTGCATACTTCCACCATAGTAACAAATTGAATACGGGCTATTTATTTTAAAACTAGACCTTCAAACAGTATAATAGAGACTATCAAAGTTTTACAAAAGTTATTAGTTTTTAAAATATTCGTGTTTTTACCGTTAACCCTTCAACAGGCACCCGGTCTCAGAGATCAACAATAGTTACAATGTCTATAAATTAATAAAATAAATATATCATCATGGTTTTGTAATGGATTGGACTCGAGAAGGAAGGGTTATACCTTGATGTTATAAAACCGATGATAATGGGGTCCGGTTCTCATTTTTCAATTTATTTTCTTCTGAAAGATTTTATAAAATGATTAATTTTAGCGTTTCTTACACTTTCCAAATGTTTATAGTTTTTGAAAAATATTTTTTACCTCCTGTCATAGGTACCGTAGGTAAGGGAGGTAATGTAATCGTCCCAAAAATTTGATGGTGAGTTTTCACTAAATAAGCACGAATTAGAGTTCCCATACAACACGTTTTTACTATTTTTACGATGATGTCTGTGTGTGCGCGCGCGCGTGTATGTGTGTGTGTGTTTGTGCGTGTGTGTGTGTGTGTGTGTGTGTGTGTGTGTGTGTATGTGTGTGTGTATGTGTATGTGTATGTGTATGTGTGTGCGAGCGTGCGTGCGTGCGTGCGTAAATGCGTGCGTGCGTGCGTAAATGCGTGCGTGCGTGCTTGCGAGTGTGTGTGTGTGTATGTGTGTATGTGTGTATGTGTGTATGTGTGTATGTGTGTATGTGTGTGCGTATGTGCGTGCGAGCGAGCGAGCGTGCGTGCGTGCGTGCGTGCGTAAATGCGTACGTGCGTAAATGCGTGCGTGCGTAAATGCGTGCGTGCGTAAATGCGTGCGTGCGTGCTTGCGTGCGTGCGTGCTTGCGTGCGTGCTTGGGCGCGCGTGTGTGTGTATGTGTGTGTGTGTGTGTGTGTGTGTGTGTGTGTGTGTGTGTGTGTGTGTGTGTGTGTGTTGTGTGTGTGTCCAAATATATCTATTTTCCGTATTTAAGCTTCCTGCATTCATATAACGAGTTGATTATATTTTGGGTAAAATTGGATAAATGGAAGTGATACTTTACTTAAAGCCCAGAACAGTTTTTTATGAAAAACTATATTAAAATATAATCCCAAACTTTTAAATTTTAGTATTTAAGATTTTTATATCATGGGAAACAACATATTAGATTTTGGCTAAAAACCAGAAGTGATACATTACTTGAAGCCCTCAACAGATTCTCGTGAAAAATATATTATACTCCAAACTCCAAATTTAGTATTTAAGACTTTTATATAAAGGGAAGTAACATATTAGATTTTTTTTAGTATCGTACACCTTTGCGTATTATTATTCTAAACAAAGTTTAATAATTATTTATTATCTGTAATTATGTTATGTTATTACATTACAGCTTATTACCCATTGCTGGGTGTGCCAATCTGCTTTCTACACAGATATCGGCAATGATGAAATATTTGCACCGTGTGAGCGCTTACCAGGCGTCACTTCACGGGCACTCATTGCTGGCGTGGAGTGCACCACAAGGGTTAAATGTCCCATTTAAAATTCGAAATATTTGGCGTCGGTCGGAATGGAACCCGGTTCTTCAGATTCGCGACCTGACACTCAGACAAGACTGAATTAAAAAAAAATGACTGTGCCTCAGACGTAAATTGTATTGTCACATTTTTGCGAAAAATGAGTGTTATGTACATTCTTGGTTCTTTTATAATGAATAGAGTATTAAGTCACAAATAGTGATGTTCTATTTGAAAGTTTCATATTTCAAAAATGAAAGTTTCAAGCCTTAAATTAAAGTAGCATGAGAAGAATCATGAATATACCTAATTAAGCATTGTATGTCGTAGGGCAAGGGCGTATGCCACAACAATGCATAAGTAACTATAATTTGCCTCAAGGGCCCTAGGCCCTATTTCTGGCCTGATGTACTCACATGCTACGTTACGACTGGGTAAACGGCCCGCAGAAATGAAAATTAGCATAATGTAACCATGGTGTCGTATCGTCATATCGTTTTCAGTTTACCTACGGAGCCAGAGAATGAACTGACATTTTATGTCTTTTACTAATAATGAGAAAAAAGATAGCCAATATTTTGAGGAAAGCATATTTTTCTATTTTGGTTCTTTAATATATACTTTATGAAACAACCGGAATAGGAATTCTTCAACATGAATTATTTAAATATATTAGATAAAAGGACCAAAATAGAAAAAATAGTATAAAATACACGCTTTATAAGACATTTCAGCACACTTGTTCCCTTAGAAAACAAAGACGCGTGCGCTAAAATCTTGTTTTATAAAACTTATATTTTAATGTAATATTTTTACACTAAAACTATTATAATTACCCATTAATCTTAAAATTAATTTTAATACAAACTAAATACGTATTTCGAGAACTAAGTTCTCATCATCAGTAGTACAACAAGGAAAAGTTAAACAGTGTAGTCAAGACTGCTCAACATGTCAACTATGTTGTTAGGCATTGTTGATAAAATCATTAAAAATAAATTTAAAATAAAGTGTGTATTAGGAACAAAATAATAACGTTTTTAATCGGATTTCGTTTCATTCTGTTTCTGTTCATTTATTTCGTTCCGGGTCCCTAGTCTTGACAATTAAATTACATATGTTTAAAGATTTTCAAAAATATCAAAAACAGTTTTGGAAAAAATCTGATGTGGCTAGCACATTACCTTCCGTCAGTTCTATGTATTTTGTACAAATATCATACAGAAAGTTCCTTGCAAAAGATTCTATTTCTTGTACATTATCTTTAGGCAGTTGTATGTATTTTATACAGGTTCCATACAGAAAGTATCTAGCAAAAGATCATATATTTCCAGTAAAATTATAATACAAACATATTGTCAACTGCACTTGACCTTGACACCTTTCAATCAAAATTTTCTTAATATAGCAGTTGTTTCCAGACTTATAGCATAGCTGGCTAATATATGATATTTAATTTCTTTATAATTTTTTTAACTCTATATCCATTTAATATGAAGTATAAAATGCATTCAAATCGTATAGAGAATAAAATATTTTTTAATATTTATAACATTAAATGTGTAAAAAAATGATATTTAAGAACGTTTTTTCAAGAAAAACTGTTAAAATCTTCAAATGAGGGACTTCCGGTTGACCAATTATAAATCTAATCAGCTTTTCACATGGATGTAACGAAGAGGAATACGAAAGAATTATAATTTTTGGAATTCTAGTTTTAGAGCTGTCGCATTAGAAAATTTTGTCACACACAGACACACACACACAAACATGCGCACGCACGCACGCACACGCACACACACACACACACACACACACACACACACACACACACACGTACATACAGACATAATCGTAAAAATAATAAAATCGTATTCTAGGGACCCTAAAACGTGCTTATTTATCAAAAACTCACCACCGAATTTTTTGACCAAAGACAGTACCTTCCTTACCTAAAGGTGACGGAACGTAAAAGTACAATAGTTTCTTCTTAGGCACTTCCTAAGGACTTTTCGATTTCATTCTTGAAATTACTGTTTCTTCCAAAAGCGAATTATAATGAAAAATTTATCTACTAAATTTTATAAAAAATTTTCAATATTTCACAGTGTAAAATATTTAAATATATGCATAAATAAATGAAATCATTTTAACTACATGACATCTGTAAAAAAATACATTATAAAGTATTAAAATAGCGAAATGGAATTAATATCTATCATATTTTTCAGAATTTGTTAAAAAAAATTAATCTCATTACTACACTGACATATCAAATGAGTTTATAAAATCTGAACAGCACAGTTCAAGCAAAATCCTTAATATTTTACAATCACATTAAAATGCTAAATATAACTGAAAAAAAATACTTTCTGCCACGACATACAAGAATAATTCATCACGTACGAGGACCACATATCACAGAAGTTAAATTATTAAAATAAAAGTGTCCGGCATATGACAGCGCTTAAAAAGGCTTGAAATTGAGCTAAATATACCACATAACTACATATCAAAAGTGGATTATTCGTACATATTTTAGAATACATTATTTAGCAATGTTAAAATGCAAATATGAATCACCGATATTTTAGCAGAATTTTTATTAGCTGAAAATGTCATTTCTGTACAAATTTGATATATTTATTTAGTAAATTATGCAAGCACTAAAAATGGCTCATGTCTTGAATCTCATAATGGAGTACTATACCATAGTCAAACTTTAACTATCTTAGATAAGAATGAGAAAATGTATGGAAATGAATGAGTATTAGTAAAATAATTTTGTTTTTATATTAATTAGTTAGCAAGGTACAAGTGATTGAAGTCGATTAGTTTGAATGATGTATCATGTCTTTGCAATTTGATTTGTTGCCTGAATTTAAAAGTGAGATTCGCGCGCCTTTTGTGCCCCCTGCCGTGATTTTATCAATTGACAAACACTAGCGCCATCCGCCACCATTGTTTGTATCACTATAGTCGCGTTCTTTTTACCTCCCGCTACCCTTGGTAAGGGAGGTATAGGGATCGTGCTAAAAATCGCATATCGCATTAGCGGTACAATGACGGTACGATGACGGTACGAATACTTTTTGCTCCAATGTATTTTAATGGACCCATTTACATCTACGTTTACGGTACAATGACGGTACGATGACGACCCTTTAATATTTACTGATTTACATACCGTCACTGTACCGTCATCGTACCGTCATTGTACCGCTAATGTAAATCAAGCGTTAAGGTCCCTATAATCCAATTTTAACATTTTCATGATGATGTCTGTGTGTATGTGGATGTGTGTGTGTGTGTGTGTGTGTGTGTGTGTGTGTGTGTGTGTGTGTGTGTGTGTGTTTGTGTGTGTATGTAGGTGTATGTATGTGTGGATCCTCCACTCTAACTCAAATATTATCATTCGGAAAATTTTGAAACCTTGCATTTCGAACTTTTTCTGTAATGGAGAGCCCATTAGATTTTGATGTAAATCGGATAACCGGAAATGGCATTTTACTAGAAGCTCAAAATAGTTTTTCTTCTAAATATACCTTTAAATGTTATTTTTCGGCATTAATGTTATTATAAAAGATTATTAAATTTTCTACAGATTTGCATTAATACTTTTTCTATATATTTTATGGATAAATTTATAAAATCTATAATTTAAACTGACAGATAAATGTCACTGTCAAAGAACTAATCATTTTAAATTAATAGATACGTTTTAAATTAATAAAAATTAAATAGCGGGAGGTTTGATGTTGGCCACATCAGATTTTTTTTAATAGTATAGGACCCCATTTAGTGACATTTGATATTTTAAATTTACAGTGTAAAGTGTAATAACTATTTTGTATTAGTAGCACTAGATTTTTATGATGTTACATATTCTGCCTGATAAATTTTGTCGTTAATTAACAAGTATAGCGTTTATGTATTTTCGATTTTAGTTAACATTTAGATGACATTTTCACGGGTTGTGTAAATATGATACGATATACGGACGTAGCGAAACGTCTATATACAGACCTACAAGTAATTAAGCACATACATATACATACATTTGACATTTCAGTAAATTCTAGTCAGATTAAATTTGTATTTCATCCGCAAAATTTATAGATACATTTCGTAATTTGCATATTAGTTGAAAATGTATTAATACTCACAATATAATAAATAAATATATTATCTCGACATATTACCCATTGCTGGGTGTGAAAATCTTTTTGGGAATTATTTGAAAGAAAAATACATTGAATTGGGTGAAAATAAGGACCTCCCTTTACAATGTATTCACATAGACACACAAACAGCATTTGAATTTAATTCTGAAGCAAGTAATCACTAATTAGTTTCTCGTTTTCGTTTCATCAGCCGTAGGTACATTACAGCTGTCATTGTGTAAAGATAAGTAACCTATTTTAGCATAAATTTTAATATTCATTTAAATAAATAAGTTTCATAAAAAATAATAATTTTGTAAAATTTATTTTTATTTACATAAAAAAAACACAAAAATCAGTATAAGTCCTCCGTGACTTCTAAAATATTCTCTCACGAAGTGATTAATGTTGTACATTAGTTATTTCAAATAACCATAGTAACAAGTATATTATGAGTCGTGTTGGATAAAATTATTTTCTGTACTGTGTGAGTAACTTATATTTCACATATTTGGTTTTACATTTGGTAATAAACTTACCAGTTGACTTGGTTTTGATTTTGAAATGCTTTTACTGTAACATATATTTTTAAAACAATAAAGTAACAGTAGTAGAAATTCGAACGAATGGCATTGTCTTATCACGTGTGTTACCAGCCTAGACAAATCTGTTGCTATGGCAACTTCAAAAATGTGTCTACTGCGCATTGACATCAGTGTCACATTTTAAAAGTAATTTTACTTATTCCTACACAGGATATCCTTTAAGACAATTTAAAATATATCTCATTAAAATGTTTTTTTTTTTCTCTATCTATATTTAAAATAAAAGAGTTACAAGCGCTTTTATAGATAATTTAACAGAAAATTGCTTATTTTACCCAAGAAGAAAGAAGATATTAAATTATAATTTATTACAACCTATAAAATTGATTAAATCGGATATTAAAATGTGTCAGAATCAGAAACATCAAAATGAACTTCCTCTCTGAAGTCCTCTCCTATAAATGAGAGGTCAAATTCTTGGCTAATTAACTTTAAACATAGTTAAGCATCTCAATTAATAAAGTCTTTTCAGGCTGAAATCCTGTCTTCAAATAATATTTACCCCTAGTAAAAACAATTTTGCTTTTTACCTCTCGTTAAGAGAGGTATTGTATTCATGCTAAAAATCGCATATCCAGATTTTAGTGAATAAGCACTTTTTAAGGTCCCTAGAATCCGATTATAACATTTTTACAATGATGTCCGTATGTGTGTGTGGATGTGTGTGTGGATGTGTGTGTGGATGTGTGGATGTTGGATTCACGATTTCTCAAATACTGTAAGACTTAAGACATTTTTAACTACGGATTCCTCAATCTAACAATAATGGGAAGAGTTGATTAAGTTTTGGTAACAATTGGACAACTAGAAGTAGTAGTTACAAGAAAAAAATCATCTAAATATTATTTATCGAAAATTTATGTAAATACTTATATTAAAGAACGTTAAATTCAATAAATATAAATTCATTATTATATCTTCTATAGATTTAGAGATGCATATAAAATAATTTGGTGTAAAAAATCTCAGATCAAACTACTACAAGGCAAGAAATTCAAATGTTTGTAATTGACACATAAATGTCACTGTCAAAAATATTTGTATGCCACTCTCAAAAATATTTGTACATTATTATGAAGATTATGAAAATAAATAATAGTCAAAAACGCAAAAGAATATACGTAAAAAAGAATATAAAAGGAATTTGCGAAAAAATGACGAATATAAAGAAAAAGAAAAGGAAAGTAGAAAAAGAAAATTTCAGGATATTGAATATAAAGAAAATGTATGTATTGTATATAATTTATATTAAAATATCCCAAAGATTTTGCAAATATATGTGAGAATTATTTTGTAGTGAGACATGAATATTTGTATTTAAAAATATTTTTCGTTTTATGCGTACAGCCAGGTAAAATATCTGGCGAGAGGTTATGTGCTGGCCACATCAGATTTTTTTACTTGAAGAACTATTCACATACCTAAATATTACGACCAAAGTCGGTTATTCACTTTTCATTTTTAAATTTTTTCCCATATAACAAACACTTTCGTCAGAGAAATATTTCATTGTTTTTAAAATTTAAAATGTAAATAATATCACGCAAATACTTTCATGAGAACTAGAAGACAAACTAATAGACACGGAAGAAATACGAAAAAATACTTTTTAAATTGCAGGCACAATTTTATTTTCTATTTATTCCTATAATTTTAATACGATTGTCAGTGCATTTCCATATTCTGTTATTCTATTGCCTAGCATCCTAGCAAATTTCATTTTCAAACGGTATTCGCTTACTGGAATTATATTTCACAATATATCTAACAGACTACCATATGGGTTTGAGTATACGTTACGATTTGAATGTTGAACACATCATATATTGATGTCCAAAGTAAAATAAAAATTCTTCGTCTAGTTCGAGGAATTTAGAAGCAAAACTGTTCATGTAATTGTCTGAAGCTACCACGAAACAAAAAAAAATGCAAATGCTGAGTTACAGCATTTTCCAGCTTTCAATTTCATATTTTAAATACCAGGAATTAATTAAAATTCAAAGATGGGAGATGAAAATTACTAATTAACAAATAAATAAACTAAACAATCTTTTATGGAACACTGAACTAATTAATTGCGTAAATTAATTAATCATCATCACAATATTTCAGTAGTAACTAAAATTTAAATAATTTTCTTAGTAAGTATTAATAATATCTGTTAGTCTGATTTTTTGGGATCCAGATAATTCACCACACACAGTAGTGTCATTTACCATATTTTTTTTCTGAAAGTTCAGCTTCATATATAGTATTTAGTCTTCGCCCGATTTAAAAATTATTTGTAATAACTGAAAAATTAATTTTTAAAAATTGTATGTATTACTTGAATTCCTTTCTGATGACGTAGAATTCACGGAATGACATTAATGACGGAATTATCCGACCAAACCCGAACCTGTATATTCTTAACAAGATGTTTCAGATAATAACAGCTGTTGTCATTGTCAACTACATGGTATAGTATCATTGTTTGTGATTTCTTGAGTTGAAAAAGTGTCGAAGTGGACCCTGGTTATACCAATAACGAAAGCTGGGACTCTTCCACTTGTTTAATAAATATTTTCGTAGGCGTATTTTCAGTATTATTAAAATAACCAGGTACAAAACAATTACGTATTTCAGACATTATAAAAAACTGGCGAGAAGGGCACAAATCTCTTTCGTCACAATAAATAACTAACCTCTCTGCCACAGCTGAGTTGCTAAACATGTGTCTTCAAAACATCAAAAATAATCATGTCTCTCTTTTCCATCTCTTTCTAATGTCTGCGATTGTGACGCCACAGCTTTCAAGGACATTATATAGAGGGCAAAAATAACAGTTTTCGAAAACTAATAAAATATATTAAGAAATTTATTTGATTAAATATTAAGTATATTTTTACATTATTTAGATGTGAACTAATGAATTCACCATTCACCGCGGAACTTTCACCGCGAACAATTCACCGCGGAAAGTTTACCGCACTAGGTTTACAGGTCCAGCTCCTCTTTCATCCCAGTTAAAACCAAGGTTAATGTTGTTTTGTTGTCTCTGAAAAGTTAAGGATTATTAAGCATCGTTGGGAACTAACACGGAGCGAAGGGGTGAACGCTATTAGAGTAAGAATTACTCTTTCTTCTTTCAGCTCAGTTCATCTCAAATCACCAACTGAACACAGCAAAACTCAGTGACGTTCACAGAGAGGGCGATATAGAGGAAATTTATATATATATAATTTTCGTGAATTTTTTTTAATATACATATTTTAGGGGAATTTATTCAATATTTTATCAATTTTTTTCTTATAAATTTTGCTATGTAAGGTTATAAAAATTATATATCGTTGGATTTAGAAGAAAGAGCTCTATTGAATGAGCAAGTAAAAACTATATGTTTCCATTAAAAATACAAAAGTTGGTATCCATATTTTGATAACCATTGGTTGATTTTTTTTCAGTTTATCATTGAAATGCCCATGTAAAATAAATAGAAATTCTTTGCTAATTTAACAACTTCGTATCTCTTATAGATCGCGAGATCGCAATGGCGGCCACTTAAAAATGAACATCCTGTATACAGCAGGGTGGACCTTAAAAGGGGTCAAGCCGAATTTCATTCAGACTACCGCCTAAAGTAGCTCCAAATAAATAAAAAAATGCGCGGGCAATGATTCCGCTTAATATTAATATTTGAGAGTACCTAAATGCACTTGATTTTTCCCCATTTAAATAACATTGGATTTTGACACACTTTGGAAATGTATTTTTGTCAAAGGCAATAAGAGGTTTAAAAAATCCTCTTAATATTGGAATATATACTAGTGTGACCCGAAAATATGTAGATAAAATTTAAAGTCCCAATCAATATTCTTAAGACAATTATAGATACCTTTTTTGGGCTTTTCGACAATAGTACTCACGGCTCACGGGTCATTTTAGTATATATTCAAATATTGAGTGGATTATTGAAATCTCCAAATATTGATATTTAGTGAAATCATTTTGCCAGCACAATTTTTATTTATTTATTTGAAACCATTTTAGGGGGCGTCCTGGTTAAAATTCGATTTGACCCCTTTTAAGGTACACCCTAATATACTTATATTTTAAACAATTTCATATATTTATTTTCTCATATTTAAAATAAAAGCAAACATTTTTTTAAAGATATTAAGATATAGGAACGTTACATTAAAAATATTAAAAACATTAAACAAGAAAATCTGTCACCTAATAGCATGATTTACTAGCGTAATCTCGGCTTCGCCGAGTTTTCCCTAGGGCTCCGCCGATAGTGGTTTATGACATGCCCACTCAACATGCCCACCCAAACTGCCCACGCAACATGCCAACCCAAACTGCCCACGCAACTTGCCCACCCAAACAGCCCACGCAACATGCCCACCCAAACTGCCCACGCAACATGCCCACCCAAACTGCCCACGCAACATGCCCACATAAACTGCCCACGCAATATGCCCACTCAAACTGCCCACGCAATATTTTTTCATCACGCCAATTTTTTTTCTTGAAAACAAATTGCATTTTCTTTTTTATTGTGAACGATACTTAAGTCAGATTTACTTAAGTGAGGGGCCATTATTAGAAGAAATTTTGAGATAAATGAACAAAACTTTTTATGTCAATTGTTACAACTAACACGAAATATCAGTGACATAAAAAAATATGTGTATGTCTAGGGGGCGATCGTCCCCATCGCCCTCCCCCTGGGTACGCCACTGCCAAAACTATTCCAAAATTTAACTTAATAAATATTAAATATTAGTGTTTATATATGCGATAGTTGATAGTTTTGCGGGTGGTATTCTTGGGATAGCGCTAGTATCTCACTTCCTTTGTTCCGAAACACATGACGGTGATAAATGCGTTGCTATGCAACGAGCAACGCGTCCAACGATTGCGCTAAAGAGAAATAAAATTTATTATTAATATACACCGGAAATTCTTATACTCCGGTGCGCGAAAATGGCCTCTTTATTCACACCTAGCGCCCTGGAGCCCCTAGCGGCGAACCCGTGAATTATGTGGCGAAAACTCGCGTACTTTTCCAATCTGCAAACATGGAGCGCACATCGGAAATCATATTTTATTTATTATATAGAAAATTTTAGTATAGCATACGGACTTTGATTTTACAATCCATTTTTCTTCATTTTCCAGGTGTTCTATACCTAAATTTACAATTACCTGCAAGATATATGTGTTTAGATATGTTACGTACTAAGTGAAATAAATTGTAGCCAAAGAGGTCGATAAATTAAAATTTATATAAGCACTTGTAATAAAATTTATATGTGGGAATGAAACTAGGTAGGTACCAAGGGAATTCTTATGCGTATATAACATAACAAAAGCTTTTAATAAAATTAAAATAATAATTTACTTGTTTACGACATGCGAGAAACTTTTTTTTTTAACTTTAAACATTTATCAAAGCAAATCATAAAAGGAAAATACTCAACGTCAAAACATTATTAAAGCCTGTTTTATATTTGTCAATTTTTCTGTTTAAGAACTTGGCCAAATTCAATAAGTTCAACATAAAATTGTGCAATAAATTTACCAATTTCTGGACAACCGTTTATTTATACTTGTCATTAATATTTTTACCTTCCGTCACCTTTAGGTAAGGAAGGTATTGTCTTTGGTCAAAAAATTCGATGATGAGTTTTTAATCAATAAGCACGTTTTAGGGTCCCTAGAATACGAATTTACTATTTTTACGATGATGTCTGTATGTGTGTGTGTGTGTGTGTGTGTGTGTGTGTGTGTGTGTGTGTGTGTGTGTGTGTGTGTGGATGTGTGTGTGGATGTGTGTGTGTGTGTGTGTGTGTGTGTGTGTGTGTGTGTGTGGATGTGTGTGTGTGTGGATGTGTGTGTGTGTGTGTGGATGTGTGTGTGTGTGTGTAACAAAATTTTCGTCTGCAATAACTTTAATACTACAGTTACAAAAATTATAATTTTTTCGTATACTTCTTCGTTACATCCATATGAAGAGCTGATTAGATTTTTCTTACAATTGGTCAACCGGAAGTACCATCATTTGAAGATTTTAACAGTTTTTCTTGAAAAAACTATGTTAAATATAATTTTTTTACATTTGATGTTATTATAAATATTAAAGAATATTTTATTCTCTATACGATTTGATTGCATTTTATACTTAATATTAAATGGATATAGAGTTAAAAAATTATAAAGAAATTAAATTTCATAAAGTAGCCATAGCTATGGAAACAGTTACTATATTAAGAAAATTCTGATTGAAAGATGTCAGTGTCAAGTGAAATTGACATAGTGTCTTATAATTTTACTGGAAATATAGGATCTTTTGCTTTCTGTATGGAATTTGTATAAAATACATACAACTGCTTTAAGGTAATGTACAAGAAATAATAATAATAATAAATCTTTTATTTCTGCAGATACATTACACTGTATATAGAAAACGTCACAAAATAATAATTTTCTGTATGAAATTTGCATAAAATACATGCAACTGCCGGAAGGTAATGTACAAGAAATAGAATATTTAATTTAGCAGGGAACTTTCCGTATGAAATTTGTACAAAATACATAGAACTGACGGAAGGTAATGTGCTGGCCACATCAGATTTTTTTTTAATATTGAAATATTAAAATTTCTATACAGCATCAAAAAAATGAAGAAAAAATAGAAAATTTCTATCTCCAGCTTATTCAACGGCTTACTACGAATTTTGATGTAAAAACTTTTTAAAATTAACGAAAAAATTGACTGATGGAAAACATTTTTGTTGAATTTCAAATATTCGCAATCGAAATTAACGATAGAGGCGCTGATTTTCAAAACAAGATGGCCGCCATACGATGGTTTTGACATATGACAGTTCACATTGTTTACTGTGTTTCGTTGACTGTGTATACAAACATTTCAAAACTTATTTATATAAAGGCGATAAATTAAAATATTTAATAATAAATTACTACACTACTCACTCAGCTGCCACTTATTTAATATGGCGCTTGTACGATTGCTTTTCATAGTACTGATTTGTGCCAATAGAGGGAAAATTTTATCTACGATTGCAAATACTTACGATCAGGTGTGAACATAAGGAATTTAGTTTTACACAATTTCATTTTACAGAAAACCTGTAGAATGCAAAATTGTTCAGAATTAAAAGTTACGTTTAAATTTTTTTTGCATTTTTACCTCCTGCTACCCTTGGTAAGGGAGGTATAGGGCTTCGTGCTAAAAATCGCATATCCAGATTTTGGTAAATGACTACGCTTTAATAAAAGGTCCCTAGAATCCAATTTTAACATATTCCGATGATGTGTGTGTGTGTGTGCGCGTACGTGCGTGCGTGTGTGTATATGTGTGTTCGTGCGGGCGTGCGTGCGTGCGTGTGTGTGTATGTGTGTGTGTGCACGTGTGTGTGTGCGTGCGTGAGTGTGTGTGTGTGTGTGTGTGTGTGTGTGTGTGAGAGAGAGAGAGAGTGTGTTTGTGAGTGTGTGAGTGAGTTTGTGTGTGTGTATGTGTGAGTGTGTGCACGTGTGTGTGTGAGTGTGTGTGTGCGTGTGTATGTGAGAGTGTGTGTGATTGTGTGTGAGTGTGTGTGTGAGTGAGTTTGTGTGTGTGTGTATGTGTGGGTGGGTGTGTGGGTATGTGTGTGTGTGTGTGTTTGTGTGTGTGTGTGTGTAGGTGTGTGTGGAACCTGGACTCTAACTCAACTTCTATCATTCAGAAAATTTTGAAACATTGTATTCATACCTTATTCTAATAAGGAAAAAAGCCATTAGATTTTGGTGTAAATCAGATAGGCAGAAATAGCACTTTACTTGAAGCTCAAAATGGTTTTCCTTTGAAAAATACCTTTAAATGTTATTTTTCGAAATTTATGTTATTATAAAAATTAAAAATTATAAAATTTTCTACTGGTTTGCATTAATACTTTTTCTATATATTTTATGGATAAATTTAGAAAATTATTAATAATTTAAACAAACACAACTTCTTGGTTACACAGTTCATCAGTAAATATCTCAACATCTCAAATGTATGTAACTGATAGATAAATGTTACCGTCAAAGAACGAATCATTTCAAATTAATAATAGTCACATTTTAAAAAGAAAATAGTAAATAGAACTATAGTTATATTGAATGAAACTCAATACAGTTTCCAGCATAACTAAATATGTGAGAATGTATATTTAAATTAATAAAAATTAAATGGAGGGAGGTATTTTGTTGGTCACATCAGATTCTTTATTGTTTTTAGTTTCTTCGCAATTTTAAAAGAAAATTTTGTTACTTCGTAGCAATAGCCATGATATTTGTTTTCTTTTTTCTAGTTTTCAGAAATTAGTTATGAACGTCAAATTTTAATCTGACTTATGAAAAATAAATCTCTTATTCTTCGACAACTATTTGCATCATAATGGCTGCGTTCAGCACAGCACAAAATTGGCAGCACTGGGCGCCGAAGTTTACCGAACGCATTGATTGGACGAATGCGATTGGTCCAGCAACTGTATTCGGTAAACTTCGAACGCTGAACGCGGCTAATAATTCTTTACAAAGATACGTTCCTTAATCGTATAAACATTTTCGTATTGTTTTATACAATGTCATATGTGAAACCAAAAACATAATAAGAAATGTAAAAATAGTTTTGTTTATAACTTTTAATTCTGTACAACTTTGCACAGTCTTTGCCATAAAATAAACAGAAGAGCGGGAAATTGCGTAAAACTAAAACCGCAACACCTTGTATAAATAGCATTTATTTGAAACTGTTTCAATTTAACTCCTTTAATTGTGATAATATTTGCATACTGTTCTCGGGAATATTCAAAAGCTTTTGCTTTTCCTGTGTTTAAAAAGTAATAAATATGATTGTTCGTGTTATAAATAATACTTACATAGTAAGTAAGCAAATGTCAATGATATTATTTTCATGTAGAACGACTTGTTTTCTCATCGCATATATTTATTCTCTTTGTTTGCCATTTCGCAGAAATATTCGCACAGTTTCTCTTATTTCAGAATTTGTTCTGAAGATTCTAAAATTATAGCATTGACCTCAAAAAATCTAAAAAGATAGCTACTCCCACAGTTACTTCCAAGAATTTAAAAATACCTATTATGAATTTATAATAAAATTAAAACTTATTCTTAACTTTAAAATTAAATGGAAATAAAAATTATTTAAGTGTTCCCGTTAAAACAACTAGCGCGAACTAATGACTTTTGAAAAGAATGTTATATACAAAAATCTGGGGCCTGTCTCATAAAAATTACTAGTCGACAAGTTACAAGTTACAAGTGACAAGTGTACAAGTGACAAGTTCTAGTAATTTCTATTTCAAGAATAATTTTTGACTACTTGTCAGTTTTCCAATATTACTAGTGTATTTTTACAAGTTGACAAGTTTGAAACCATGGTTTCATAGGTTTCAGAGTAAATTTAATATGCAGCCTCCTTTGCCTTAAATAAGTATGCGTTTTAAAATAATTTAATTTTATACACATTTTGTCATTCAACCCTTGCAATCAATGAAAGTAAAGCAGGTGAAATTATAATGATTTGTAAATATATTTAATATGGCGAAAATGCTGTTAAATTGGCGTTTCTTCGGGAAATTAAAGAACATAAAGACATTCTATTTGGCGCTTTTTCCACAAATTTAACAAAAAATATGAAATGCGAAGAATAGAAATTAATCTATGAATTTGCTGTTTCGCACGCATTAATGAGAAGGACTGGCAATATTGCCGGGATCAGGGATTTCTTAACTAATCCTTGGCCAGGATATTTATGAACAGTGGTAAATGCTATTGTTATAGTCTCACTTTGCAGTATAATAAAACATTTTCTCTATTTCTTTAAACATTAACTCATTTTCATATTTTCTTTTAATATTTTAATTAGATTTATCATTTTTTACCTTCCGTCACCTTTAGGTAAGGAAGGTATTGTCTTTGGTCAAAAAATTCGGTGGTGAGTTTTTGATGAATAAGCACGTTTTAGGGTCCCTAGAATACGATTTTACTATTTTTACGATGATGTCTGTATGTGTGTGTGTGTGTATGTATGTATGTGTGTCCGTGTGTCCGTGTGTGTGTGTGTAACAAAATTTTCGTCTACGATAACTTCCATTCTACAATTCTAAAAATTATAATTCTTTCGTATTTCTCTTTGTTACATCCATGCGAAGAGCTGATTAGATTTTGGTTAGAATTGGACAACCGGAAGTACCCTCATTTGAAGATTTTAACAGTTTTTCTTGAAAAAACTATGTTAAATATCATTTTTTCACATTTAATGTTATTATAAATATTAAAGAATATTTTATTTTCTATACGATTTGACTGCATTTTATACCTAATATTAAATGGATATAGAGTTAAAAAATTATAAAGAAATTAAATTGAATAAAGTAGCCATAGCTGTGGAAACAGCTACTATATTAAGAAAATTTTGATTGAAAGATGTCAGTGTCAAGTGAAATTTACATAGTGTGTTTGTCTTATAATTTTACTGGATTGAATTCAGAAAAAAATACGCTATCGAATAGTATAAAAAATATGTAGGATCCCATTTGAAAAAATATAACTTTGTGTTAAAACTTGAGAACCACTGGTTTAAAAAAATATTTGCATCTCTCATGGGATGTCCCCCTTGATCTCCTACAACTTTGTTCTATAGTATTTTTTTGTAACTACAATAATAAAGAAAATAATGCCGGTGGTCGGTTTTCGTGAAACACCCTGTATACAGGATGTTTCAAAACTTCGAATACAAACTTTAAGAGTAGTCGTATAGTACTGGCCAAAATGAGTAAAAAAATCTGATGTGGCCAGCACATTACCTTCCGTCAGTTCTATGTATTTTGTACAAATTTCATACAGAAAGTTCCTTGCTAAATTAAATATTCTATTTCTTGTACAATACCTTCCGGCAGTTGTATGTATTTTATGCAAATTTCATACAGAAAATTATTATTTTGTGACGTTTTCTATATACAGTGTAATGTATCTGCAGAAATAAAAGATTTATTATTATTATTTCTTGTACATTTCCTTAAAGTAGTTGTATGTATTTTATACAAATTCTATACAAAAAGCAAAAGATCCTATATTTCCCGTAAAATTATAAGACAAACACACTATCTCAATTTCACTTGACACTGACATCTTTCAATCAGAATTGTCTTAATATAGTAGCTGTTTCCATAGCTATGGCTACTTTATGAAATTTAATTTCTTTATAATTTTTACCTTCCGTCACCTTTAGGTAAGGAAGGTATTGTCTTTGGTCAAAAAATTCGGTGGTGAGTTTTTGATGAATAAGCAAGTTTTAGGGTCCCTAGAATACGATTTTACTATTTTTACGATGATGTCTGTATGTGTGTGTGTGTGTGTGTGTGTGTGTGTGTGTGTGTGTGTGTGTGTGTGTGTGTGTGTGTGTGTGTGTGTGTGTGTGTGTGTGTGTGTGTGTGTGTGTGTGTGTGTGTGTGTGTGTGTGTGTGTGTGTGTGTGTGTGTGTGTGTGTGTGTGTGTGTGTGTGTGTGTGTGTGTGTGTGTGTGTGTGTGTGTGTGTGTGTGTGTGTGTGTGTGTGTGTGTGTGTGTGTGTGTGTGTGTGTGTGTGTGTGTGTGTGTGTGTGTGTGTGTGTGTGTGTGTGTGTGTGTGTGTGTGTGTGTGTGTGTGTGTGTGTGTGTGTGTGTGTGTGTGTGTGTGTGTGTGTGTGTGTGTGTGTGTGTGTGTGTGTGTGTGTGTGTGTGTGTGTGTGTGTGTGTGTGTGTGTGTGTGTGTGTGTGTGTGTGTGTGTGTGTGTGTGTGTGTGTGTGTGTGTGTGTGTGTGTGTGTGTGTGTGTGTGTGTGTGTGTGTGTGTGTGTGTGTGTGTGTGTGTGTGTGTGTGTGTGTGTGTGTGTGTGTGTGTGTGTGTGTGTGTGTGTGTGTGTGTGTGTGTGTGTGTGTGTGTGTGTGTGTGTGTGTGTGTGTGTGTGTGTGTGTGTGTGTGTGTGTGTGTGTGTGTGTGTGTGTGTGTGTGTGTGTGTGTGTGTGTGTGTGTGTGTGTGTGTGTGTGTGTGTGTGTGTGTGTGTGTGTGTGTGTGTGTGTGTGTGTGTGTGTGTGTGTGTGTGTGTGTGTGTGTGTGTGTGTGTGTGTGTGTGTGTGTGTGTGTGTGTGTGTGTGTGTGTGTGTGTGTGTGTGTGTGTGTGTGTGTGTGTGTGTGTGTGTGTGTGTGTGTGTGTGTGTGTGTGTGTGTGTGTGTGTGTGTGTGTGTGTGTGTGTGTGTGTGTGTGTGTGTGTGTGTGTGTGTGTGTGTGTGTGTGTGTGTGTGTGTGTGTGTGTGTGTGTGTGTGTGTGTGTGTGTGTGTGTGTGTGTGTGTGTGTGTGTGTGTGTGTGTGTGTGTGTGTGTGTGTGTGTGTGTGTGTGTGTGTGTGTGTGTGTGTGTGTGTGTGTGTGTGTGTGTGTGTGTGTGTGTGTGTGTGTGTGTGTGTGTGTGTGTGTGTGTGTGTGTGTGTGTGTGTGTGTGTGTGTGTGTGTGTGTGTGTGTGTGTGTGTGTGTGTGTGTGTGTGTGTGTGTGTGTGTGTGTGTGTGTGTGTGTGTGTGTGTGTGTGTGTGTGTGTGTGTGTGTGTGTGTGTGTGTGTGTGTGTGTGTGTGTGTGTGTGTGTGTGTGTGTGTGTGTGTGTGTGTGTGTGTGTGTGTGTGTGTGTGTGTGTGTGTGTGTGTGTGTGTGTGTGTGTGTGTGTGTGTGTGTGTGTGTGTGTGTGTGTGTGTGTGTGTGTGTGTGTGTGTGTGTGTGTGTGTGTGTGTGTGTGTGTGTGTGTGTGTGTGTGTGTGTGTGTGTGTGTGTGTGTGTGTGTGTGTGTGTGTGTGTGTGTGTGTGTGTGTGTGTGTGTGTGTGTGTGTGTGTGTGTGTGTGTGTGTGTGTGTGTGTGTGTGTGTGTGTGTGTGTGTGTGTGTGTGTGTGTGTGTGTGGATGTATGTGTGTAACAAAATTTTCGTCTACGATAACTCTAATACTACAATTCCAAAAATTATAATTCTTACGTATTCCTCTTCGTTGCATCCATATGAAGAGCTGATTAGATTTTGGTTATAATTGGTTAACCGGAAGTACCCTTATTTGCAGATTTTAACAGTTTTTCTTGAAAAAACGATGTTAAATATCATTTTTTCACATTTAATGTTATTATAAATATGAAAGAACATTGTATTCTCTATACGATTTGACTGCATTTTATACTTCATATTAAATGGATATAGAGTTATAAATTTATAAAGAAATTAAATTTCATAAATTAGCCAGCTATGCTAGAAACAGCTACTATATTAAGAAAATTCTGATTGAAAGATGTCAGTGTCAAGTGCAATGACATATTTGTAGTATATATGTGTCAGAATCTTTTTGCCCGAAATTTTCTGTATGAAATTTGTATAAAATACATACTACTGTCGAAAGGTAATGTACATACAAGAAATTTATAATCTTTTGCAAGGATTTTATAGAAAATACATACGCATTTACGAAAATTCTACCGATAGATACCGCATCTACCGACTGTGTTCGAAAACACTACCGGATTCATGAAGAATCTAATTTCAAAAAAAGGTAGTGATGCAAAGCGAACCGTGCGCGGTAAAAGTGGAAATGTGTTCAAAGTAGGACTCTGCTCAGTTTGTTAACTACGTCAAATTTCTAACCTGTTTAAAATTTTCAATTTTTTTCATAGGTTATGGATCTACCCTGTTTACCACTCGCGTTCTTAAAATAACGATTCTGGTAGCTATAACCTGATAAACAGCTATTTACTGGTAACAGTTTACCGGTAGAATTTTTGTAAATACCTCATATAACTGACGGAAGGTAATGTGCTGGCCACATCAGATTTTTTTAACATTGGTTTTTTTTAAATATTGCTATAGTCCGTTTCCCCGAAACGAAAGAAATTGGAACTAACCAGGGACCAAGTCATTCTTATTGGTCGATGATGACAAATTTGAAGTTGAATCTTCAGATTTGTCATCATCGACTAATAAGAATGACTTGGTTCGGATTCCGTGTTAGTTCCAATTTGTCTCGTTTCGGCGAAAGGACTATATCGAGAAGTATTAAATTATTAAATGACTCAATTTTTATGAAGACAATCTAAATCGTTCATACTTTTGTTCAATATATTCATAGCACAATTTTCTTATAAAAATTCTAGCACGTCGAAAATGAACATGAACCTCTTCCTCTTTTGAATCACTGGACCACATGTTTTTTACATTACATAAGAAAATTCCTATATTTAATTGTCATAAAGAATTCAATTGTCAACTTGTAATTTTCAAATGACCAATCTTTCATTTATGGTTACTGTTCACTTGTAAAATACTAGTAGTAAAAACCAGTAAATATTTTTTGAAACGCTACACTTGTAAACTGCAAAATTACACTTGTAGAAACGGACTAGTTTACTTGTCACTTGTAATTTACACTTTTAAGTTTTTGAAACAGAAACTTGTCAAATTATTCGTTTGACAAGTTCTACAGTGGTAATTTACAAGTATAGAAGTTTTATGAAACAGGGCCCTGGTGTGGCCATCACAATACCTCCCGCCATTTACAGCCCGAGTCACAAAAAAGATAAAGTTAATCCTTATTTTTGGATTTGCGAATTTTACTCTAATTTTGACAGATTATTTCTTAAAATATAGTCTAATGTAATCCAAGTAACTACCTTTTTTTTAAACCCATCAACAGGATTAAATCCCAATTACAGAGTGGGTTCACATTCACACACATCCACGCCTTAGTGGGATTCGAACCCATTGCCCCGAGGGCACTCATGACATGAGGCGTTGCTCTAACCATTGAGCCACCGGAGCTATAATAAAATGCAGATTAAATTTTAAATAAAAATCTGGATATGCGATTTTTAGCATGAATACAATACCTCTCTTAGCGAGAGGTAAAAAATAAAATAAAATCACAAAAGTTTGGTAGCTCTGAAAGCCCGTGAGGTGACGTCTGGTAAACACCCTTAACGTCTCCAAAGAATCCCAAATGCTGGAATTAGTTTCTTTGTTTAATTTAGCAAACAAATAAACATCGTCGGTATATTGATGTGCCTTTTTCGCATTAACGTCAATCACTGACATTTTAACCAAAATGTAGTAGGCCTAGCTTGGCGCCTTACCAATCGTAATTTAATTAGACGAAGAACAAACGACGCTCGTATCCTGAAATGGTGGGAAAAGCTAGACACAGTTCCCGCGGTGGAGATAAATGTCGTCACTGAAATATTTCCAGCGTTTCAGCGGCTGAAACTGAAACGCTGTGGCTGGGGAATCTGCCAATACCAACTTTCAAACATGCTGAAATTTTTATAAAGCGCCGCGGAGGTTTTGCAATGATTTTTTAGTTTGCGTCTCGCAGGGATAATTTGTAGTTTTTCTGAAGGCTGTTTTTCATATGCTTCCTCTGAAATACTGAAATCTTGGGAATTTTATTACGGCTATATGTTACATATTCAAAAAATATTGTTTTTCTTGTCAAAATCGACGGTTTTACCACAATCCATAAAACAAGAAAGGAATGAATTATATTTTATTTATTTTTAATTTATTCTTCTTCTTATTCCTTGTCCTAAATTCTGCATTTCTGGTGAGTTTTCCTGTACTTACACACGATCCTAAGTATACAGAGTATTTTCTTTAAAGCAACCAGTGTGTTTATGTGCTAACTTATGACTTTAGAAAATTATATTATGCATAAAAAAATCTGATGTGGGCAGCACATTACCTTCCGTCAGTTCTATGTATTTTGTATAAATGCCATACAGAAAGTTCCTTGCAAAAGATTCTATTTCTTGTACATTACCTTAAGGCAGTTGTATGTGTTTATACAAATTCCATACAGAAAGCAAAAGATCCTATATTTCCAGTAAAATTATAACACATACATACTGTCAACTGCACTTGACACTGACATCTTTCAATCAGAATTTTCTTAATACATCAGCTGTTTCCAGAGTTATAGCATAGCTAGCTAATATATAATATTTAATTTCTATATAATTTTTACCTTACGTCACCTTTAGGTAAGGAAGGTATTGTCTTTGGTCAAAAAATTCGGTGGTGAGTTTTTGATGAATAAGCACGTTTTAGGATCCCTACAATACGATTTTACTATTTTTACGATGATGTCTGTATGTGTGTGTGTGTGTGTGTGTGTATGTATGTGTGTGTGTGTGTGTGTGTGTGTGTGTGTGTGTGTCTGTGTGTGACAAAATTTTCTAATATGATAACTCTAATACTACAATTCCAAAAATTATAATTCTTTCGTATTCCTCTTCGTTACATCCATGTGAAGAGCTGATTAGATTTTGGTTATAATTGGTCAACCGGAAGTACCCTCATTTAAAGATTTTAACAGTTTTTCTTGAAAAAACGATGTTAAATATCATTTTTTCACATTTAATGTTTTTATAAATATTAAAGAATTATTTATTCTCTATACTATTTGAATGCATTTTATACTTAATATTAAATGGACATTGAGTTAAAAAATTATAAAGAAATTAAATATCATATATATTAGTCAGCTTTGCTATAACTCTGGAAACAGCTGCTACATTAGGAAAATTCTGATTGAAAGGTGTCAGTGTCAAGTGAAGTTGACAGTATGTTTCTGTTATAATTTTACTGGAAATATAGGATCTTTTGTATGGAATTTGTATAAAATAGATACAACTGCCTTAAGGTAATGTACAAGAAATATAATCTTTTGCAAGGAACTTTCTGTATGACATTTATACAAAATACCTACATAGAACTGACGGAAGGTAATGTGCTGGCCACATCAGATTTTTTAACTCTATATCCATTTAATATGAAATATAAAATGCATTCAAATTGCATAGAGAATAAAATATTCTTTAATATTTATAATAACATCAAATGTGAAAAAATGATATTTAACATCGTTTTTTAAAGAAAAACTGTTCAAATGAGGGTACTTCCGATTGACCAATTCTAATCAGAATCTAATCAGCTCTTCACATGGATGTAACGAATAGGAATACGAAAGAATTATAATTTTTTGAATTGTAGTATGGAAGTTATCGTAGACGAAAATTTTGTTACACACACACTCAGACACACACACACACACACACACACACACACACACACACACACACACACACACACACACACACACACACACACACACACACACACACACACACACACACATACAGATATCATCGTAAAAATAGTAAAATCGTGTTCTAGGGACCCTAAAACGTGTTTATTCATCAAAAACTCACCACCGCATTTTTTGACCAAAGACAATACCTTCCTTACCTAAAGGTGACGGAAGGTAAAAATGATCAAGAATAATAGGCTAATAATCAGTAATAACAAATCTAAAATTCATCCAGTAGTTTTCAAACGGCAGAACAAAATTATATGTTTTTAAATGGTACTCTATATAATTTTTTAATCCATTAGATAAACACTTTTTACCTTCCGTCACTTCCTTGTACAAAGTAAAGGAAGTATTGTAATCGCGAAAAATTTAAAAAGCAAAGAAATAATTTTAAATAAACAAATGCTGATTGGTGGTTGCGATAGTTTTCCCAATAACAAGAACTAGTTTAAACGCAGCATCTGAGCTCTTGAAAGAAAAAAAATGAGTGTCGGCTTTGGCACGGTGGAATATCGACGCATCGCGGTGGCTATAACGAACAGAACACACGTAAACAATTGAACGTACGCTGCAGGCGATATCAACAACACGTTGTCCCAACGATCTTGCCAATAATAAGGCGGAAGACTACTTTTGCAAAACGTTGCAAAAAATGCGAATAATAACAGACATTGGTTGTTCTTGTATTAAGTCACAAATATATTACGCATTTAAAACTTAATCCACAATAATATATATATATATATATATATATATATATATATATATATATATATATATATATATATATATATATATATATATATATATATTCACAATAGCAACTTACGCTGACGACACGGCAATTATTGCGAAGCATCTATGCTACTACAAGAATCACTCGATGAAATCCTAAACTGGGCCAGAAAATGGAAAATAAAAATTAATAAAAGCAAATCGACATATGTCGCATTCACAAACAAAAAGGTAACATGCCCAAAAATTAAAATAAACAACGAACAACTGGACCCAAAGGACGAGGTAAAATACTTAGGAATGAATCTCGATAAAGGACTAGTATGGAAAAAACACCTAAAAAAAATCTGATGTGGCCAGCACATTACCTTCCGTCAGTTCGTGCGTCAGTTCTATGTATTTTGTATAAATGTCACACAGAAAGTTCCTTGCAAAAGATTATATTTCTTGTACATTACCTTAAGGCAGTTGTATGTATTTTATACAAATTCCATACAGAAAGTTTCTAACAAAAAATCTTATATTTCCAGTAAAATTATAACATAAACATACTGTCAACTGCACTTGACACTGACACCTTTCAATCAGAATTTTCCTAATGTAGCAGCTGTTTCCAGAGTTATAGCAAAGCTGACTAATATATATGATATTTAATTTCTTTATAATTTTTTAACTCTATGTCCATTTAATATGAAGTATAAAATGAATTCAAATCGTATAGAGAATAAATAATTCTTTAATATTTATAATAACATTAAATGTGAAAAAATGATATTTAACATCGTTTTTTCAAGAAAAACTGTTAAAATCTTCAAATGAGGATACTTCCGGTTGACCAATTATAACCAAAATCTAATCAGCTCTTCACATGGATGTAATGAAGAGGAATACGAAAGAATTATAATTTTTGGAATTGTAGTATTAGAGTTATCGCATTAGAAAATTTTGTCACACATAGACACACACACACACACACACACACACACACACACAAACACACACACACACATACATACACACACACACACACACACACGCACACACACACAAACACACACACATACATACATACACACACACACACACACACACACACACACACACACACACACACACACACACACGCACACACACACAGAGAGAGAGAGAGAGAGAGAGAGAGAGAGAGAGAGACATCATCGTAAAAATAGTAAAATCGTATTCTAGGGACCCTAAAACGTGCTTATTCATCAAAAACTCACCACCGAATTTTTTGACCAAAGACAACCTTCCTTACCTAAAGGTAACAAAAGGAAACAACTAGACATGACAGTAAAGAAAATGTATTGGCTTCTAGGGCGCAAAATGGCAACTATCCATAGATAATAAACTACTGATCTATAAAACCATAATTATTCCAATTTGGACTTATGGAATACAACTATGGGGATGCGCCAAGAAGTCCAATATAAACATAATCCAACTATTCCAAAATAAGACCTTAAACGCCCCCTGGTATGTTAACAATCACACAATACACAAGGATCTGAAAATAAAATACGTTCACGAACAAATAAAGATATATTGTACAAATGCGAGAGAAAAATCAGCTGACGCCGGGGTTCGAACCCGGGACCTCCAAATCTCTAGTCTGGAGCTCTACCAACTGAGCTACGCCAACCCTAGCGTCAACTGAAACATTATCTCTCTTGTATAGTAAAGTTTTCTAAGTCGCTCGTGGACGAAAATCATTGTCAATAGCTCTTAAAGAGAAGTCTTTGATACGATGCCACATTAGACTTTACTATACAAGAGAGATAATGTTTCAGTTGACGCTAGGGTTGGCGTAGCTCAGTTGGTAGAGCTCCAGACTAGAGATTTGGAGGTCCCGGGTTCGAACCCCGGCGTCAGCTGATTTTTCTCTCGCATTTATACAATTTATCTTGGTAGTAATTCCTTAATTACACGCTTCTATAGCATCACTTTTCAATTTAACCTTTGGTATAATTCTCCTTAAATTATCTAAGTCGCTCGTGGACGAAAATCATTGTCAATAGCTCTTAAAGAGAAGTCTTTGATACGATGCCACATTAGACTTTACTATACAAGAGAGATAATGTTTCAGTTGAAGCTAGGGTTGGCGTAGCTCAGTTGGTAGAGCTCCAGACTAGAGATTTGGAGGTCCCGGGTTCGAACCCCGGCGACAGCTGATTTTTCTCTCGCATTTGTACAATTTATCTTGGTAGTAATTCCTTAATTACACGCTTCTATAGCATCACTTTTCAATTTAAATAAAGATATGCTCCTCCAAATACGAAGATAAGTTGTACGACCATCCAAATGAACTGGCATTGAACCTCCTAAACCTAAACAATGAGGACGACCCCAGACACCTGAAAAGAACAAAACCCTTAGACCTAAAACACCAATAAAATGACATAACAATTCTAAATAATTTAAAAGAGGAAATTCTGCTGGGAATCAACCTCACACATGATATGTATGCATTATCACATCAAATTTGCTGGTTGGCCTAATCAGGCCAGTTGTAAATGTATTATAAATATGAATAATAAAAAAAATAATTACAAAAAAATTTTAAATATTGAATATTCATATACTTATACTGTGCCGTGTATAAATTTGTATATACTGTGTATGTGATTGTAATATAATACAATTAAACGCGAGTAGAATCCATGAAACATGAGAATATATTTATTAATTTGTTTTTCCCTGAGAAAAATACATAATACATATTTGTTAGATAAACGCGCAATCCGCCGAAGTGGCTATACCATATCCCATAGCCATAACAGTTGAATACACAACTCATAATATATACACAGATTAAAGCAATTATGGCCGAACAAAATGCAGTTTCCGCATAAAACTTTGCATTAGTTCAGCAATAAATCAAGCATGAAACGAATTTATGCAGCAGAAACGTAAACGCAAACGAAACTATTCTGTACAGTTGCAATATCCATTCTACGGGCTACGGTAGGATGCTCAAACTTTTACTATTGAAGATCTGTGAGCTGTCGACTAGGTAGGAAAAAAATATAAAATTAATATAGAGGGTCCCAAAAACGCTTCATGGAAATCTCGAAGACTATAAAAGATACAAAGTCGATTAAATTAAACAAAAGTTACTCTAATAGGGAACGATTTTAGTGGTGTTTCGTTATTTGAGAAAAATGCATTGGGAATTAAATATACAGTTATTTATTTTTGCGAATAACTTGAAAATGTGAAATAATACTCTGGATTTTGAATTGCACCTCTTTAAGCCACTTTTTACCTCCCGTTACCCTTGGTAAGGGAGGTATATGGATCGTGCTAAAAATCGAATATCGTGGTTTTGGTAAATGAGCACGTTTTAAGGTCGCTAGAATCCAATTTTCACGATGGTGCGTATATACCGTGTGTCTATCTTAAAGGTGTACATAGGGGATTAACATGGGAAATCAGTTTTTTGCAATTTCCTGCTCGCCTAATTATTTTAAGCAAAAACGCGTCAAATAAAAGTTTTAGGGCATAAAATTCTGCATCTAAATCAATATACAGTATTACCTTTACATGCTTTGTAAGGTCAGTAATTAAATATGAAAATGTCGAAAATTACTTTGAAAATATCGACAGCCATGGAATTGAACAAAAAATAAATAAATGCTTGACGTTTTACCTGTCACAACGTAACTTATTTGACGTTTCTGACAATTTGAATTTGTCTCTAGTTTTATTGTCTGAAATTATTAGAAAATGAATATTTATACTAATGAAGAGCGTGATTTCACAATTGCTAAATTGGTCTCAAAATTTGAAGACTGCTAATGTGTCTTCAAAAAATACACATTAGCCCCGTAATGAGAATATAGGACGAGAAGGAAAACGTGCGTTACTGGAAGAAAGAGCGTTAGGAATAAGTGGAGCCCCCTTCTGTATATTACTAGATGTATTGGAAATGAGTTTGGAGTACATCACAGCATCATAGATAATTTTGTTACGCAGTTGAATTTTTAATAAATTCATATTATTTAAATAAAACTGTATTTTTTAACTTTAATTATTAGACTAATACAAAATTTCTCTCATTATCATAAATAACGATATTTTTCAAATCAAATTGTCAGAAACGTCAAATAAGTTAACTTACGTTGTGACAGATAAAACGTCAAGCATTTATTTATTTTTTGGTCAATTGCATGGCTGTCGATATTTTCAAAGTAATTTTCGACATTTTCATATTTAATTACTGGCCTTACAAAGCATGTAAAGGTAATATTGTTGCAGAATTTTATGCCCTAAAACTTTTATTTGACGCGTTTTTGCTTAAAATAAATAGGTGAGCAGGAAATTGCAAAAAACTGATTTCCCATGTTAATCCCCTATGTACACTTTTAAGATAGACACACGGTATATATATATATATATATATATATATATATATATATATATATATATATATATATATATATATATATATATATATATATATATATATGTATATACTCTAACTCAAATACTATCATTTTGAAACGTTATATTACTACCTTATTCTATATACAAGTATGAAAGGAAGCCATTAGATTTTGGTGTAAATTAGTTACCGGAAATGGCACTTTACTTGAAGCTGAAAATAGTTTTTCTTGGAAAAGTACCTTTAAATGTTATTTTTTCGAGATTTATGTTATTATAAAATTTTTCTAGGTATAGGAATCGTGCTAAAAATCGCATATCGAGATTTTGGTAAATGACCACGTTCTAAGGTCCCTAAAATTCAATTTTGATGTCTGCGTGTGTGTGTGTGTGTGCGTGTGTGTGTGTGTGTGTGTGTGTGTGTGTGTGTGTATGTGTGTGTGTGTGTATGTGTGTGTGTGTGTGTGTATGTATGCGTGGATCCTCCACTATAACTCAAATACTATCATTCAGAAAATTTTGAAACCTTATATTTCGACCTTTTTCTATTACGGAAATAGCCCATTAAATTATGATGTAAATCGGATAACCGGAAATGGCACTTTACTTGAAGCTAAAATAGTTTTTCTTCGAATAGCATATTAAGTATTAAGAACGGTAAGGACAGTTTACCGATCGAAGGCAATGTTTGGGGACTGAGCGAAGCGAAAGTCCCAATTTTGATCGGTAGTTCGTGATGCTTATATTATTTTTTTCGCACAAAATTTAAAAGATAAAAAAGATTTGAAAATTATTTTGACATATTAATTTTTTTATTTGTCATTTTTGAAATAAGCTTTGATTTTTGTTTTTATTTATTTACCGTCTCGCCTCCTGAACGGTAAGTGAAGCACATCACTTACCGTTCAGTAATTTGTAAATAAAACCTACAGTTCATATCACAAATATATGTAACTGACAGATAATTGTCACTGTCAAAGAACTATAATCATTTCAAATTAATAATAGTAACGTTTTAAAAAGAAAATCGAAAATAAAACCATAGTTATATGGAATGGAACTTAATACAGTTTCGATTAACGATTCGCAAAGAAGTTTAAGCTAATCCTCATTTTTGGATTAGTGAATTCTATTCTATTCCGAAATTTAAAATTTAATCTTCAATTTATTATCAAAACAGGTAGTTACCTGGATTATATTAGAGTATATTTTAAGAAATAAACTACCAAAATTAGAGTAAAATTCGCTAATCCAAAAAATAGGATTGGCTTAATCTTTTTTTCTATATATTTTATAGATAAATTTATAAAATTATTTATAATTTAAATCCCACTCAATGGTTGCGCAATTCAGATCTCAAATGTATGTAACACGTCACTGTCCAAAACTAATCATTTCAAATTAATAATAGTAACGCCCATCGCGATCGACTGTTTGAGAACCCCTGGTCTACGGTCTATGTATTCTGCATGTAGAAAAATCAACTTACACTTTTTATGCCCTACTGAATATAAAACCGTATTATACAATTCTCTTTTTCTACATCTATTTTAGTTTTTTATACAAAAAACAAAACACATTTCTGCGAATGCATATTTATTATTCATAACATAATACATCTTATTTTGTCATATTTCTTTCCAACTGCAAATGGTTCGTTCTAAATATAACGTTTTTATTTTAATGAACTACTTACTTCTGGTCTCTATTATTTATTTTTATTACTATGTACCTTTGTTCGTTGGAAATATTATGGAGTGCTATTAATAAATTATAAATTTTCTGTAAAATGAGTCAAAAAAGTTTTCGGAAAAAATTTAAATGAAAGATACTGCGGTTTAAGAAAAGTAGCTTTAACATTAATTTTTAATATGTACAGAGTGTCTCATTTTCGATGTTATTTTAAGGTATCTCGGGTAATATTAATGATAGAGCAAAACCATTTGCACATTGCATAGTCAACTTTTCGAGAAAAGTTTAATAGTCACGTCAGGAATTTTCGATCTTCTTTTGTTTCTGAGCTACAGGCAAAAACTCGTTTTTCACTCATTTTGAAAGTATATCATATCTTATTTATTATGATAGAGAAAAATTATTTTTCCAAATTTTTACCGTTTTTTAAACTGAATAAAATGGTGTAATTAGATTTTTTGGAAACTTAATAATTCTCGAGATATAACACAAACTTATGATTTTTTAAATGGGAAACATGTTCAAAATAGTCTCGTTTTTTGCTTATTTTATAAGCTTTTCTATGATATATAACAAGTCTACATTCTTTTATTTTAAATATTAATAAAAGACAAATTATTAATCTTTTGAGGTGGAAAAATTAAAATTATTAAAAAACAAATGAAAAAAATCTATTACAGATCAACATTTGTATATTTCTAATAATTTGTCTCAGTTTTACTAATTCTTTCAATTTATTTACTTCAAAACCATATTAAACAATATTTTTTTTCAGATTGTGTAGCAAAGCCAACTGTATCGTCGATAAATAATAATTTAACTAACCCGAAAATAATTGGTTAAGAATAATATTGCGAACATAATTAATAGATATAGAATCAAAATAAGCAAATGATAATCTGTAATAATTTTTTTGTTTCTTAATAATTTCCAATATTTTCACCTCAATAAATTAATAATTCGTCTTTTATTAATGTTTAAAACAAAAGAATGTAGACTTGTTATATATCACTGAAAAGCTTATAAAATAAGCAAAAAGACGAGACCATTTTCAACATAGGTTCCCATTTAAAAAATCATAAGTTTCTGTTATATCTCGAGAATTATTAAGTTATCAAAAAATCTAATTACGCCATTTTATTCTATCTGAAAAACGGTAAAAATATTGTAAAAACAATTTTTCTGTACAAATAAATAAATAAATATATCATCACGGCATATTATCCATTGCTGGGTGTGCCAATCTGCTTTGTACGCAGATATCGGTAAAAACATATTTGTACTGTGCGGGCGTTTACCAGGCGTCACCTCACGGGCACACATTTCTGGCGTGGAGAGCGCACCACAGGGGTCAAATTGCGCCATTTAAAATTCCAAATATTTGGCGTCGGTCGGGATAATAATAAATAAGATATGATATATTTTCAAAACGAGCGAAAAACGAGTTTCCTCTGTAGCTCAGAAACAAAAGAAGATTGAAAATTCCTGTGGTTACTATTAAAATTTTCTGGAAAAGTTGACTCTGGAGTGAGCAAACGGTTTTGCTCTAACATTAATATTACCCGAGATACCTTAAAAAAATATCGAAAATGAGACAACTTGTATTCGTTGGTACGCTGAAATTTTGTTTTGAATTATATTTCACATGAAAAATCCTTCTCTTTAATTTTTTCATTCTGTTATTTTTCTTGTAAGTAACGCCCAACAACCAAAAACCAAGATGTATCTTATAAATCCGGTTTTATCTAAAATTATTCACTGTCAATATGCTTTTCAGTTTTTACACTGATTGTTACCATTTGTAAGTACTGAAAAATGTTGGTGGACATTCAAGTATTGATAAACGATTTGATTGCACGAACCGATTCGGTTAAAAAGAGTTCCATATACAACTATAATCATTTGTAAAAGAAGCAAACATTAAGAGCATTTTTAAAATCAAGAGATTTACAGATATTTTACTTTTTCGCTTTTGTCCATTTTGTTTCTTTACCGGTTTCAGGATATTATTCCATTGTTTACATGTACAAAAGTAGGCTGGTAACTAAGTAATAACTGTATCTGTATGGTAATATTATTACCATACTGACTTGTCAACAACGGTCTACAAAATGAAAATAAAATATAAATAAATAAATAAATAAATATATCATCACGGCTTATTACCCATTGCTGGGTGTGCCAATCTGAAATTAGCATTAATGAAAGAATTTCAAAAAATGGTATTTATCAATAATGTAATAATTTTCTGAAACCGATAAACTATTGAACAAACCACGGATTTTATTAATCATAACAAGCTTTAGATGTCAAACCGACATCTTCGGCAGTTATGATATACATAACATTCCTAGATATGTTAAGCTATTCTTCTTGCGTTGACACTCTCAGAAATGGTGTCCATCGAAAGACCTTAAAATTATGTCAGATCATTACTGATCATTGTCTTCTGAAATACTCGTACCATCTATGTATAGTATGACTAGCGAATGAAAATTGACGTTCGTATTATTTAATAGATCTGGTTTCTTTTCAACCTAGAGAAGAATAGTATATGCCATTTTTTTATTTAATATTTTTGAAGAGACAATAAAAACTTGCTAAAGAGAAGAAGACTAAGAAACTTTGGAAAACGGTATAAGGAGGTGCTTCTATAAAAACTAAGTTAATGCCATGTTCTTAACAATAGCAGTTGTCAGTCACAAACATTTGCAATAAAACGCAATATTCATTGGTAGCAGAGGAGTAAAAGAAATACAAAATTTAATCTTTTTTAATGCAAAGAATTCATTTTCATCAATTCGGCAAATATTTCTTTGATAAAATCTTTTTGAACTTAATTCTTTAACTACGCTAGTAGCAGAATACACATGAAATCTTTTTCTACGCAAAATACAAAGCAACAAAGAATTTATTTGTTACTTTTCTCAGAATAATTATTCTTCTAATAATAACTCCTCTTTTCCATTCAATGTATTCATACAAAGAGTAAAAACTTATTGTTATTTTCTCGCAATATATTTTATTATAAACTCCTTTGTCTTTCATTTCTCGTTTTGAAAATAGATAAATTAATCATAAAATCTTATACAGCGTTTAGTTTTACAATATCAACGTTCCCGTATACATTTATATTCTCATCAGAGTATTTAAGATCATATTTCATAATCATAAATTTGCATCAGTTGATTGAGACTAAAATTATAAGACAAACGCACTGTGTCAAAATCACTTGACACATATCTTTCAATCAGAATTTTCTTAATATAGTAGCTGTTTCCATAGCTATGGCTACTTTGTTTTTGGTCAAAAAATTCGATGGTGAGTTTTTAATGAATAAGCACGTTTTAGAGTCCCTAGAATACGATTTTACTATTTTTGCGATGATGCCTGTATGTCTGTGTGTATGTGTGTGTGTGTGTGTGTGTGTGTGTGCGTGTGTGTGTGTGTGTGTGTGTGTGTGTGTATGTATGTGTGTGACGATTTTTTCTCTGTCGATTACTCCAACACTACAATTCAAAAATTATAATTTTTTCGTATTCCTCTTCGTTACATCCATATGAAGAGGTGATTAGATTTTGGTTATAATTGGTCGACCGGAAGTACCCTCATTTGAAGATTTTAACAGTTTTTCTTGAAAAAACGCTGTTAAGTATCATTTCTTCACATTTAATGTTATTCTAAATATTAAAGAATATTTTATTCTCTATACGATTTAATTACATTCTTATTCAATAGATATTGAGTTAAAAAATTATAAAAAAATTAAATTTTATAAAGCAGCCAGCTATGCAATAACACTGAATCAATCTCAAGTGCGATCAATTCTAAGAAACTTTCTGTACGGTATTTGTACAAAATTCATAGAACTGAGGGAAGGTAATGTATTAGAAATATAGAATCTTTTGCAAGAAACTGTCTGTATGGAATTTTTATAAAATACATAGAACTGACGGAAAGTAATGTGCTGGCCACATCAGATTTTTTAAGTCTATATCCGTTTAATATTAAGTATAATATTTATAACATTAAATCTGAAAAAATTATATTTAACAGATTTTTCACGAAAATTTTATTACACCCGCGCACGCACGCACACGCACACGCACACGCACACGCACACGCACACGCACACGCACACGCACACGCACACGCACACGCACACGCACACGCACACGCACACGCACACGCACACGCACACGCACATCGTGTTCTAGGGGCCCTAAAACGTACTTATTGATTAAAAACTCAGTCAATACCTTCCTTACCTAAAGGTGACGGAAGGTAAAAGTTAACGAAATGTAATTGGTCAAGTAACAGAACATTTCAGAGGTTTGGGGGAAGAACTGAATTTTTAATGGCTTCCCGAATTTTGACCTACGTGACATAAGTCACTCATCCAGATTTTCTAAAATTGCATTTCCTGCTGTGACACATTTGTCTTTTCTAGCCCTTTTCTATGTAATATTATACTTTTAAAAATACTTTTAAAACACGCAATAATTCTTACAAAATGTCAAGAAACTAAACCTATCCCAAAATCTAACAAGGACTTTAACTTCAAAAAGCAATTTTAGAATCTTACAAAGAACGCAAGATCCGTAGCTCCTCTTGATGTCCGACTGCAAATAAGTTACACAAAGAATGTTAACCGGTTCAACTAAGTTAGAACAAAAAGAAAAACAATTTACTTAGTTTATCTGAAGTGAGCTGAGACGAACTGATATTTTTACCAAACAGAACACAGCTATTGAATTTTCCATAACGTTTCTTCATTAATAAAGTAAAATAGTTTCACCAAAAAATTGTCATCCGCTCTTTCTTTCTTTATCTTCGCTGCCTTTATGCGTTGTCCTATTTTCCATCCTTGTTCTTAGCTTGTCTAGCTGAGCGTGTAAGATTGTGTGGCAGACAACGGCAGATTTAAATGATGAAAAATAAACGTAATTAAATGTGTTTGTGCGGTGACAGAAAGCAAATATTGTGGGAGAAATATTGTGATATTGTACAAAAGCGTATACCTTTTATTTTCCTTTTCCTGCCACAGGCTTCTAGATATTGCATAGCTTAATGAATATTACTATATTTTTGCTTTGTTGCATACACATAGGAATAAATCAACATGCATTCTTTGTTAAGTACGAAGATGTCAACACCAGAAAGGTAATGAAATTGTAATTGTGTTATATACTGTAACGTTTTTATTTATCTGGGTGAAGTGTAAATATAAGATAATTATTAATAATTAAAATTAAGTGTTTACTAAACTCACTAATGAAAATTACTATTACTAATATTAAAGAATTATTATAAACTAATTAACACTAAAACTATAATTAACTATATAACACTAACACTATTTATTTAACCAATTAACACTACTATTTATTTCCACGATATTATTTATTTCACTACGCGTTCCAATATTAGACTGCCGGTCTGTTGCAGACTCTTGTAGATTGTTTACGCGATATTTATATCACTATATGTATATCACTATATACTTATATCATGTTCAACTGTCCGCCCACCGATCTTTACAGCGTCTATATACTCAACTGACTCAACAGCGTCTGTATATTCAATTGCTCGGACAGAAGTCACACCTTTCACCTCACTATCTGTCTATTTATGTAACTCTCTCTCTCTTCCACAGCCTCCGTATCACCGACTTTCCGTATGCCACAATTCTTCAACACCAATGCCGAGTATTAGCTTCGACTCGCCGTTACTGTTCTTGCACACTATAGCTTCCCAATACTAGTCAACACTACCGAGTATTTACATCCACAGCTATCCCAATATACCAGTAACTTCCAGACTCGCCGTTACTGTCCTCGTACACTATAGCTTCCTAATACTCGTCAACACTACCGAGTATTCACATCCACAGCTATCCCAATATACCAGCAACTTCCCGAATACCTACTCGACACCAGCTGCATACGCTCACTACGATACTGCTGTGCTTTTCAAACTCACTAACACTCTATATGAACATCTCTATGTCTCTCCATGTAACTAACTAACTGTCGCTCGAGTATAGCTACGTCCCTTATATACAGCTGCCATTATTTTAAAACAGTCTAGAATATTCGAACACATAATAACAATGAACACAAAAGGTTCAGGCGACCGGAAGTAATTAAACAGGTCGCGACCAGTCTGTTTACATCGGCCGGCTACTAGCGCGATTACGTCACCGCTATAAATAGACACTCGCTTACAGTGGCGGCGACGGCGGGCGTCCCATGTTACAATACTAACGATATATCTGTATCGTTGAGGATATTTGCTAGGTGTCGTGAAAATCCCAGTTATACTACATTTATTCAAACAAAACTGACCCTTCGGTACTTATACCCTTAGGCTCGGTATTTTCATATCTGGTTAAGCTGTCTGTTAAGTGTCAGTTAAAATGAAAAATGTGGCAACGAAAAATTAACACATATGTACAATTTTTACAACTTATGCTATATCTACACAATAATTTTAGACTAGTATTAAACAACCTCAAATGCAATGTATGGATGTGTGTGTGTGTGTGTGTGTGTGCGTACGTGCGTGCGTGCGTGTGTGTGTGTGTGTCCGCGTGTGCGCGTGTGCGCGTGTGCGCGTGTGTGCGTGTGCGTGTGCGTGTGCGTGTGCGTGTGCGTGTGCGTGTGTGTGTGTGTCTGTGTGTGTGTGTTTGTGTGTGTGTGTGTATATGTGTGTGTGTATGTGTGTGTGTGTGTGTGTGTGTGTCTGTGTGTGTGTTTGTGTGTGTGTCTGTCTGTCTGTGTGTGTGTGTGTGTATGTGTGTTTGCGTGCGTGCGACGATTCTTTCGGATCGCATAATTCCAATCCAATACCACCTTTCCAAAAATTATAATTTTTTCGTGTTTCTCTTCTTTACATCCAAATGAAGAGCTGATTAGATTTTGGTTATAATTGGTCGACCGGAAGTACCCTTTGAAGATTTTGACAGTTGTTCTTGATAAAAACGCTGTTAAATATCATTTTTACATATTTAATGAATGTTATTATAAATATTAAAGAATATTTTATTTTCTATACGATTTGATTACATTTTATCCTTTATATTCAATAGATTAAAGATGCATTCACAAATGAAAATTAGGTTTATGGCATTTAATAAATATTATATTATATTATTTATTAAATGGTTTAAGGTTTTTGTTTAGGTTTAAGTAAGTCATTCATAAATGTAAGTTTAAATTACCTGAAAATTAGTTTTGAAATATACAGACATCTATGTAAATGCTTTAAAAACAAGACTAAAATTTCAGTAGAGCAGTACTCAACAAGACACCTGTGCGCCCCGAAACTATCATTCGCTTGACATTATTTGTTATATTTCAGCAATTAAGTTATGACAGTCTCCATGTTCTTCTCGCATTTAAATCATAAACCTAAAGTTTGGACCTTGCAATGTTTAGCTTTATGATTTGGATTTAGAGACCCTAAATTCTGAAGTGTGAATGGAGTCATTACATAATATGCGGCCAAAGTCTTTAAATCTAAAGTATAAACCATAATTCTAAACCTAATTTTCATTTATGAATGAACCTAAAGAGTTACATAATTATAAAGAGATTAAATTTCATAAAGCAGCCAGCTGTGCTTTGGAAACATATACTATATTAAGAAAATTCTGATTGCCATGTCAGTGTCAAATGTAATTGACATAGTATGTTTGTGTTTTATTTTACTGGAAATATAGAAACTTTCTGTATGAAATTTGTACAAAATACATAGAACTGACTTAAGGTACTGGAAATATTGAATCTTTTGCAAGAAACTTTCTGTGTGGAATTTGTACAAAGTACAAGGAACTGACGGAAGGTAATGTGCTGGCCACATCAGATTTTTTTGAGAAATACACACTTCGTGTGCAAGTGAGAAACGTAAATAGAATTTGCACAATTTTTGTTTGAGCAGAACTAAGCGCTCAGTTAAAAAGAATACAACAATTGTTTCTCCTGTATAAAAAGTTATTTATTAATTTTTATTGGGCATCCTTTCTCATCATAAAAATATAACCATCTACAATGAACCACGTTGCATTTTTGTTTTGTTGTTATTTTGTAAAGATTGTAATTTAATAGTACCTACTGCATTATGTAAATAGAAACAGAAAGCTGAATAAAGCCAGAAATCCGCAATACAAGCGATGCCACTTATCTGAATGAATGCACCCGGAGTTTCTCCGGACTCCTCCAAACCGATCCGGAGTATAAATGATTACAGCGGCTAATATCTCGCTTAGTTCTACTACCGTGCCACCCAGCGTTATTGTTCAGGGATGCTCAAAATGTTCTCGGCTCAGCTCTAACCACTCAAACAAATGAAAAACGAATAATAAAATACAATTTACATAAAGCTCTTTTGTTTTTTATACAATGAACTCAAAATGCATTGTAAGTAGTTCAAAAGAAAAAAACAATGAGCGGATGGTTTCATTTTAACTTGTTTCGAACATGTAGAACAAACATCAAACAGATTAAAGAACTATGTTTAATAGTTAAAACTATTAAAATTACCCCTTAACCTTAAAATTAATTTTAATAAAAACTAAATACGTATTTCGAGAACTAAGTTCTCATCATCAGTAGTACAACAAGGGAATGTTAAACAGAGTAGTCAAGATTACTCAATATGTCAACCATGTCAGAGGTCCTAACAACTCTGAAAAACAAGAGAAAAAACTGGGATTATATAGTGTAACGTTTTAATTTATTTGGATGAAGTGTAAATATAAGACAATTATTATTAATTAAAATTAAGTGTTTATTAAACTATAATGAAAGTTACTATTACTTATATTAAAGAATTATTAAAAACTAATTAAGACTAAGACTATAATTAACTTTATTTACTTAACCAATTACCACTACTATTTATTTCCACGATATTACAAATTATTTATTTCACTACGCGTTCCAATCTTAGACTGCCGGTCTGTTGCAGACTCTTGTAGACTGTTTACACGATATTTATATCACTATATTTATATCACCATATACTTATAACGTTCAACTGTTCGCCTATCGACCTCCACAGCGTCTATATACTCAACTGACTCAACAGCGTCTATATATTCAACTGCTCGGACAGAAGTCACTTCTTTCACAGACTCACTGTCTGTCTATTTATGTAACTCTCTGTCTAACCTCCACAGCCTCAGTATCAACTGTCCGTATGCCATAATTCTTCAACACTACTGCCGAGTATTAGCTTCCACTTGCCGTTACTGTCCCCATATGCCTAGCTTCCCAATCCTACTCTTCAACACTATCGAATATTCTCTTTAATAGCTATCCCGGTATACCAGTAACTTTCCGACTCACCGTTACTGTTCTTGCCCACTATAGCTTCCCAATACTCATGAACACTACCGAGTATTTACATCCACAGCTATACAAGTAACTTCCCGAGTACCTACTCGACACCAACTGCATACGCACACTACGATACTGCTGTGCTTCTCACTAACACTTTACTCTCTAACACTCCTTGTTTGTAACTGACTGTTTGTAACTGACCTATATACTATGATAAATTTCGTCCAATAATAATGAGTCGAATGGATTGGCGATTTTTAAATTTATGAACTGATTTATCGATAGTTTTAACCGAAAAGCCGTTATACTTAGCTATTTCTTTAATATAGTTTAGTTCAGTTTTAAATCGTTTTTTGTTTAAAAGAAATTTATTTAGTCTGTTTATTGAGAAATTAAACGAAGCTAATTTATGTTATTTAATTGGACGATTTAAATTTAATGACTCATTATTATTGGACGAAATTTATCTTAGTTTATAGGAAATCATTCACCTGTGGCTCCCGTCCCTATATAATCCCAGTTCTCTCCCTTTTTACCTCTCGCTAAGAGAGGTATTGCATTCATGCTAAAAATCGCATATCCAGATTTTAGTGAATAAGCACGTTTTAAGGTCCCTAGAATCCGATTATAACATTTTTACGATGATGTCCGTATGTGTGTGTGGATGTGTGTGTGGATGTGTGTGTGGATGTGTGTGTGGATGTGTGTGTGTGTGTGTGTGTGTGTGTGTGTGTGTGTGTGTGTGTGGATGTGTATGTGGATGTGTGTGTGGATGTGTGGATGTTGGATTCACGATTTCTCAAATACTATAAGACTTAAGACATTTTTAACTACGGATTCCTCAATCTAACAATAATGGGAAGAGTTGATTAAGTTTTGGTAACAATTGGACAACCGGAAGTAGTAGTTACAAGAAAAAAATCATCTAAATATTATTTATCGAAAATTTGTATAAATACTTATATTAAAGAACATTAAATTCTTTATTCGATAAATATAAATTTATTATTATATCTCCTATAGATTTAGAGATAAAGAGATGCATATATAATAATTTGATGTAAAAAATCTCAGATCAAACTACTTCATGGCAAGAAATTCAAATGTTCGTAATTGACACATAACTGCCACTGTCAAAAATATTTTTATGCCACTATCAAAAATATTTGTACATCATTATGAAGATTATGAAAATAAAAAAAGTCAACAACGCAAAAGAATATACGTAAAAAAGAATATAAAAGGAATTTGCGAAAAAATGACAAATATAAAGAAAAAGAAAAGGAAAGTAGAAAAAGAAAATTTCAGGATATTGAATATAAAGAAAATGTATGTATTGTATGTACATAATTTATATTAAAATAACCCATAGATTTTGCAAATATATGTGGGAATTTTGTAGTGAGACATGAATATATGTATTTAAATTTTTTTTTCGTTTTATGCGTACAACCAGGAAAAATATCTGGCGAGAGGTTATGTGCTGGCCACATCAGATTTTTTTTCAGAGTTGTTAGGACCTCTGGCATGGTTGACATGTTGAGTAATCTTGACTCTGTTTAACTTTCCCTTGTTGTACTACTGATGATGATAACTTAGTTCTCGAAATACGTATTTATAGTTTTAATTTAATTTTAAGGTTAAGGGGTAATTATAATAGTTTTAGTTATATTTAACCTTAGACTCCATCTATTATTAATGTTTAATAGTTATTTACATAACTAAAAAAAATGACATGGCACATAGAACGTAAGAAAACTTCTCTTGTTAACAGTGTACCATAACAATTTTAATACATAGTTATTAAAATGTAAAAATATAGTATATAATTTTTGAGAAAATATGAGGCGAGTTACAACTCTTTGCGAGAAAATGAAAAATTTAAACATTGTTTTTCTTATTAGTAATTTAAAGTACCCGCGGTATACAGTAGGCTTTTATTTTTTATTTCTTTTCTCTCCAGCAAATGAAATTCTTCTGACTCGTGTAACCTAAATAATGATTTATGGCTCTCCGTTTTCGCGAAATTCTGTGTTCAAAATGGAACAAAATTAAAGTTGCATATACTTCTATGCTTTTATTTTCGATGAATTTCAATGATATGAAAGTTTCCATTTTCTTTTTACATTTTACTAACTGACCGCAGGGTAAAAATATGTATTAATTATGCAAAATTCGTCCCTAAAGGATGGAACCGCGGTTTTTTATTTCTTTAGTCCAGTTTGAGGTAAAAAGGACTTTATTGATTTTGTTAAAACATTTTTTAATTAAAAGGGAGAAAATTAAAATGATCTTTCTCCATTTTATTACCTCCCGTCATACCGTAGGTAAGGGAGGTAATGTAATCGTCCCAAAAATTCGGTGGTGAGTTTTCAGTAAATAAACACGAATGAGGGTCCCCACAACACGTTTTTACTATTTTTAAGATGATGTGTGTGTGTGTGTATGTATGTGTGTGTGTGTGTGTGTGTGTGTGTGTGTGTGTGCGTGCGTGTGTGTGTGTGTATGTATTTCGTCCACGATAACTCTTACAAAAAACTTCCGAAAATTTCTATTTTCCGTATTTAAGCTTTCTACAATCATATAAAGTGTTGATTAGATTTTGGGTAAAATAGGACAACCGGAAGTTTTTATTGAAAAACTATATTAAAATACAATTCAAATTTTTCAGTTTTAGTATTTAAGTCATATCAAGGGGAACAACATATTAGATTTTGGCGAAAATTAATAAACCAGAAGTGACACTACTTGAAGTTCTTCAGATTTTCGTAAAAAATATATTATGATATATTCTAAAACTTTTCAAGCTTAGTGTTTAAAACTTTTATATGAAGGGGAACAACATATTAGATTTTGGATACAATTGATAAACCAGAAGTAATACTTTATTTGAAACTTTGAACAGATTTTTGTGAAAAATATATTATGATATATTCCAAAACTTGTCAAAATTAGTATTTAAGGGAAGCAACGTATTAGATTTTGGGTAAAATTCATAAACCGGAGTTGGTACTTAATTTGGAGCTCTTAACAGATTTTCGATGAAAAACATAGTAAAGTATAATCCAAAATTTGGTATTACAGACTTTTCTATTTATTGGAACAATACTATAATAATAATATACTTTACTTAAAGTTCATTGCTATTTCAAACATAGAATTGACGGGAGGTCATGTGTTGGCCACATCAGATTTTTTAAACAGTTTTAAGTCTATATTTAAATTATCCTAAAGATTTTTATAGAAATTTCTAAACATTTGTGTATTTATACAGGATGTCTCACAACTCGCGCCCCAGACGAAACTGACACTTGCCGACGACAATAGAACAAAATAATTTGCGGCTGCTTGCATAACGGAGTTATAAGACTTTTTAATCCATCAATCCTGGAAGGATATCTTGAGGTGTGACGATATTATTGCAATATAAAACTGGTTGCTAGGTTTTAAAAATACTACTAGTGAGTTACAAAATTTGTTTGACACTGTAATTTTGACACTTTAGAGTTGACTTTTCACTCTCAACAAATTTAGGTTAGCGAAGGTGTCATCCGAGATCATCATTTATATCGTACAGTGCAACGTGTTGTAGCAGCTGTGTAAAATGTGTTAAACGAAAATATTATTGTCATTTGAATTCTTTGAGATTAAAACAACAAGAAGAAGAATTTGCCTTTTTTATTCACCTTGTTAAATTTAATTTGACACTGATATTTTTCGAAAACTACAGTCGCCCACACATTTTAAAGAAGATTTGATTTGTATAAAACCCTATAGTAACGTAAAATTACGGCAAACACACGTTAAAGATGTAGGTCTCTGATTGGTCAATTTTAAGACGTCTTTTCTCGAATATCTTTTAAGCTAGATTTTTTTTCTTCCAAATTACGCATCCGAGTGCAGTCTCGTGTTTCCTCATTCGCTCTGGGGCGCGAGTTGTGAGACATCCGTATTGTGCAGTTGAGAAAATATTGTAGTGTAGTACAAATATTTATTTGTCCCACTTTATTTACAGGTTAACAAATTTTCATATAGATCCTGTGGATTCCTCCAGTATCCTATGAAAAATTGTCCTTGGGTTTTTGAGAAAATACGTTAAAACATACCCATCTGTTTCATGCATGACCTCCCACGTTAATTTTTAAGGGCTTACTTTATTCCCAGAGTATGTTAGGGCCAAATAAGGTTCTTACATCCACATACTACATATTAGGTAATTTGTAAAACAGGTTATTTCATATGTGGTTGTACACACGGCGAAATAAGTTTTGATCATTTTCTAACGACGAAGACTTAAAGATTCTCAGTTGGGTGCTTATTCGCGGGTGTAAAACTTCTTTCCGCGCCAACGGTTAAGGTCAATGCCATCTTTACCTCCACGTTCAACCGACACGATCGCCGGTTGTTTCTTACCTTCTTCAACCGATGCGAGGATGTTTTCATTATACGATGTTTTACTTAGACGGAGAATATACATTGGGTTCGCGCCGAATTTAATTTTGATCTAATTGTTCTAAGTTGGATTTAAAAATTTGTCAAATGTCTAAATTAAATGTTAAATTTTGTGTTGTTATATTCTTCTTTAGGATTATTGGGTCGAAATCAGCACTCTTCTTTAACTAAAGAAACATCTAAAAATAACAGAATAAAGAGAGACATATGCATCCATGCATTATTAAGAAAAAGATGCAAGTTGTTTCCATAGTTACTAAAGACGATCACTACACTAGTGAAGAGTGCTGAATTCGGCCAATTGAGTTTATGAAAACTTAAAAATGATTTAAGAAGTTTTTTAAAAAAGTGTTGGATAAAACGTTGTATTACACTCGTGTGGAGTGTATATTAGTCACTAAAGAAAATTAGCCACTCGCCCTGTGGGCTACGTGGCTAAACTTTTTCTTTCGTGACTAATGATATATTCCACACTCATATAATAAATAACGATTTCTATTAAATTAAGACAGCAGAAATACAGAAGCACATTTTTTAGGTTTCGTATTTTTACAGAATTAGAGCTGTCAGCTACAACAGCTAACTTCAAACTGTGCATAATGGGTCAGATGTTACTAGTTGCTAGCTTCACCCCATTTCCATTACATTCGAAGCCAACGGTTATTAATTAAGTATCGAAGATAGATTTTTGTGAAAAAATCATGGATTTCATCAGGTTTTTACAGGGCTGGACTGGGAATATGTTTAGTACCGGGAAATCCGAATGGGGTCGGACCAAGCCAGTCATTTGAACCGTTTTTTTTTTTTATAATTTTAATCATCGTAAAGAAGGTATAGGGATAATACTAAAAATCTCATGTCGAGATTTTGATAAATGACCACGTTTTAAGGCCCTTAGAATCCAATTTTAACATTTTCACGATGATGTCCTTGTGTTTGTGTGTATGAATCCTCCACTCTAACTCAAATACTATCATTCAGAAAATTTTGAAACCTTGTATTGCTACCTTATTCTCCAATATGAAATGAGCCATTAGATTTTAATGTAAATCAGATAACCGGAAATGGCACTTTATTTGAAGCTCAAAATAGATTTTCTTCGAAAAATACCTTTAAATGTTATTTTTTTTGCAATTTATATTATGAAAATTAAAGATGATTGAATTTTCTATATGTTTGCTTTAATTCTTTTTATATATATTTTATGGATAAATTTATAAAATAATATACAATTTAAATCGCGGAGCCTACGATTCAAACAAAACTTCTTCTCTTAAATATATGTAACTGTCAGATAACTGTCACTGTCAAAATACTACCAATTTAAATTGATAGTGGCAACGTATTAAAAAGAAAATAGTAAACTGAACATTAGTTTTATGGAAAAGAACTAAATATAGTTTCCAAAATGAGTAAATATGTAAGTACCTATGTATTTAAATTAATAAAAAATAAATGGCGGGAGGTATTGTGTTGGCCACTTCAAATTTTTTCTTTCAAAATGTCTATGATTTGTTAATTTTTGATATTCTTTGTGTTGATAACAATGTGACAATAAATTTGTACATTGAAAATAAATTTTAATATGCTAATGTATGTAATAGTTATTTATGCAACAAGAGTGTAAATAGAAGCTTTATGCCATGAGGTCAAGTATTTCGTGACGAATCTTACCGAGTCACGAAAATTATTGATAGAATATCATCCGTATTTATATTTTTGTCAATTTTTTATTGATCAACTATTATATGAAAAGGTGTAGCAGATATGTTATTATTTATAATTTGATAAAAGTTATTTGGATCTAAATAAAATACATCCTTATATATATATATATATATATATATATATATATATATATATATATATATATATATATATATATATATATAAATTCCCAATACATACTTATAATATATAGACTACGTTTACATGTATGAGAAAAATTTACTTTGACTTGACTTTCAAAAGGCGACTTATAAAAAGTCAGTTTAATGGTGCGTTTACACATAAGGTCAAATATACTTCACTTTACGTTTGTTACTTGTCCTTCACTCAACTTTGAGAGCAAAGTAAAGTTTGGTTATAATACGTGTGATGTAAGTTACCTATTTAACTATTATCATATAATCATAAAAAGAATAAATGATTTATAGAAAAAATGGATAGTAAACTACAGTTACTAAATTTAAGCGCAATATTTTTAAATAATATAACTATGCAGCAACAATATTGGATGCGAAGTAGATTAAAAAATAATCGCATTAAATATTTCAAAATTCGAGAATATTTTAAATTCAAATATAAAACACAAAATTGTGTAATTAAATATCTCGGAATTTGTGGATGAAAACTAGATGTCACTGTTAGTAAAGTAAAGTATGTTTCGTTCGTTGGTTCACACGACTTTTTAAAAGTCACTTACATGAGTCAAGTCTATTTTATTTTGGACTTGACTTTAGGAAGAAAAGTAATAGGCGAGAGTGTTTACACAACGGCAAAACTCGCCTTTTGAAAGTCAAAGTCAAGTCAAAGTACTTTTTTGCTATACGTGTAAACATAGTCATATATATATTATAAGTATGTATTGCGAATTTAACAATTGGTTGTCAAAAAGAAAAATAGCTATAAAGATTGGCGCACGTTCAAAAGTAGTAGGGAATTATTTCAAAATCAAGAATTTATGTTATTTTTGTACCGCTTTATTTATTTTTTCAACTTTAAATTTTTATAATTTATTTTTTAAGTTCGTCAGGCACGAGCCGTCACGGGCCACCGGGAAATTCCCGGTATCCCGCCGGGCTAGTCCAGCCCTGGGTTTTTAACCCAGGACGTGCCTATGACTGGTAGTATGCTCTACCAACTAAGCTATGAAATCCCATTGAAGTTTGTTTATAGATATTTACTCAAATCAAGAGTGATTAAGCTATGACTAAAATTACAAATTCAGTTATATTTTAACACTACCAAAGTATTTTTAAATGGTAGTTATGGTAATTAGATATGGTCTTAGGGTGACTAAAATTTTGAGTAAATATTACCAGTCAATACAATTTTCCTAGTCTTTAATGCTAGTTGCTAATGTGTTTTACACGAGTACACCCTTTTATTCAAACCTTAAATACTCATCTTACAGCGTCATAGAAACCAGTACATTAAGTCATATTAACAACGGAAATAGAAAAAAGTATGTGTAATAACTCCTTATCAGATTTTAAGAAATGATTTGAAATTCCTAGAAAATAGTACCTAATAGTGTCATTAGAATCGCATTTCATGAAATAATACAGTATCAAAATAATTTCATTTGTATTCAAAGTGTTTTTATGCGTTCTTCTCAGTATATTACTTTTACCTAACGATTAATTTACATTTAGAATTTACAAATAGTACACCAACATGCAATTGAAAAATCAGATTACAAAACGTACTCTCTGTAAAATGTGCGGGAATATTATCAAACGAACTTGAAACTGTAATTTCTATGAAATTGCGCTACCGTGTAACTCAAGACAATCTCTAAGACTACGAGCCAGACAGCACAACAATATTGAACTAAGACAATGGGATTCTCACATTACATAACAATGAAACATTATATCAACAGCCATAATTGCTACCAGCAACGAAATAATAACAGACACTTTAGAAGAGATCTATTTTCCAGAGCCTTTATGTTCAAACTTATTAAACAATTTGATACTGCCGGCATTTGTCCAATGTAATATCTGCTTCTCGAATAGCGACAATCACTTTACGTAATATCAGTAATACGTCACTCAGTGGCGCAGCTAGCGTTTTCGGCGCCCGGGGCAAAACATTTGTAGGTAAGCCGCCCCGCTCCCCCCCCCCTCCAAAAAAAAGGGAAAATGGTTTCAGATAGAAGAAAAACTTAAGGTTTTATATGGTACTCCCCTAAATTAAACAAACAAGGGAAATAATATTATATTTTGTTTGTTAAACAAATGGCGACGCTAAAAAGTGGGAAAAACGGTACGTATTATTTTATATTCTTATTATTTGCCTTTTGCAATTGATTACTATAGTAATTATTTTTAGTGAACCACTGACGGATATTAAAAATAATCAGAATAATAGTTGCGTTCGATTTGACAAAATCTCACCTCAGTTAGTGATTTTTTGAAGTGAGTGCGCAGCCCTTTGCTGGCAAATGAAATGGAGGTTTTGTATGTTACTAAAATGAAGTAGAAATAATAATATTCCTCACACTTCACAGAGAACATCGGATCTCTCACGCTAACTAAGCACGCATGCGCACATCATCAATGAAAATGGTCCATTAAAATTTTGTTTTATGCAAATATAAACTTTGAATTTGAAATTATTATAGTTATTCAAGCCTGATTTTGCCGCCCCCCCCCCCTAGCTGCGCTACTGACGTCACTTGCAGAACTAAAAAAAATAATCTGATGTGGCCAGCACATTACTTTCCGTTAGTTCTACGTATTTTGTATAAATGTCATATAGAAAGTTACTTCCAAAAGATTCTATTTCTTGTACATTACCTTAAGGCAGTTGTGTGTATTTTATACAAATTCCATACAGAAAGTTTCTAGCAAAAGATCATATATTTCCAGTAAAATTATAACACAAACATACTGTAGATTGCACCTGACACTGACACCTTTCAATCAGAATTTTCTTAATATAGCAGCTGTTTCCACAGTTATAGCATAGCTGGTAAATATAAGATATTTAATATCTTTATGTCTCACTAAAGTATTATGAACTGTTTATTGCTAGAATACGGTGTATGTAAACATACCTATAATAACCGGGGCATTATATGAGGGCATAATCGTTCATTGTGTCCTCATTATAATTCGATCATCGTTTATGGACTTTAAATTAGAAATAATATGAACAGTATATAATGAAAATTATTTTCTTTTTAATTATAATTCAATGCAATAATAATAAAAATTGATTACAACAATTAATACATTAATTGATTACGATAATTAATATAATGAGAAAACAGCTTTGAAAGCACAACACAAAAATCATTTCTAATTTAATTATAATACTTAAAATAGATTATGAAAAAGGCCTAAAAAAGCAATTTACTTTCAACACACATGTAAATAGTAAGTACGTCGAATTACAGACTGCAATGTTTTGGCATTTTTGATATTATTCACCGTCACATGTGACACATCCAAAGCAGTACAAACTCTCTAAAATGTAATAATATTCAGATATAAGTACATAATAAATAAAGAAATGAAATTTGTCATGTGAAAACGAACCTCAAAATATAATACATCTTCTAACTTCTACACACGAGAATGGAATAATTAGGGGAACATTTATGCGTTTCTCTTCCTCAAAGTATGCAGAAGCATTCAAAATATTTTCCTTACACCGTGTCGATAAAATATCTTCCGAAACATCAAATTTACCAATTCCATCATCTCCAACGATATAGAATGTTGATGTTTTAAAAATAAATAAATGTTGATAATAAACAAAACAATTAAACAACATCCTTAGCAACGCCAAAGTTTAAGCATTATTGTAATCAAAATTATTATAAATGAAAACTTATTTCACATATTCTAGTGAGACATAAAATCTTGTATGCACCACGAGCGTTACTAGATGATAATGCCCATCGGACGACATTTATCCCTTGGGCCAAAGGCTCTTGGGCTAGATCCTCATCGCCCTCCTGGTATTATCATCGTAACGCCCTTGGTACATAAAATATTATTATAATTTTTCAACTCTATATCCATTTAATATGAACCAAAATCTAATCAGCTCTTCATATGGATATAACAAAGAAGAATACGAAAGAATTATAATTTTTGGATTTGTAGTATTATAGTTATCGCAGGCGAAAATTTTGTCACACACAGACACACACACACACACACACACACACACACACACACACACACGCACACACACACACACACACACACACACACACACACACACACACACACACACACACACACATACACACACACACAAACACACATACACACACGTACAAACATACATATACCGTTTGTCTACTTTTTTTGTGGACCATAGGAAATACAATGGTAAAATTTTCCTAATGCTGTAAATTCTGCCCTATTTATTTTAGAACAACAATGTAAATACAAAAAATGTTCAGAATTAAAAACTGCATCTAAAAAGTCCAAAATTATTGTTTGAATGCGTTTCGTTTGCGAAAGAGAGGCAAAATAAAAGTAATAATTTTTAGCTACTTACAGAATGCCATGAGCACTACCACAAAACTTTAAACAGTTATATTGCTTGAATTTGACAGATAACATCTGTCTAAAGTTTTTAAAATTATTGAATTCATTAAATTATTTATCAATAAGCATGAATACATTTGCCATCGCAGAACTCAATGGAACAATATTAACAATTAAATATCAATTAATAAACTTTTATCTGTCAAAGTCAAATAATATGACTATTTAAATTGCATATTTTGTCTTGCATGGCACTCTGTAAAAAGCTTAAAGACTATTTTATTTTAAGTTTATCTCATGGCAAGAACCTATTATATCAACAAATTTAGGCTAATTTGATGCAGTATATAATTCTGAACATTTTTTATGTTTACACTTTAGTTCTAAAATTAATAGGGCAGAATTTACAGCCATATGAAAATTTTACCATTGTATCTCCTATGGTCCATAAAAAAGTAGACACACGGTACATACATACACACACATACACATACAGACATCATCGTAAAAATAGTAAAATATTGTAAGAACCCTACAACGTTCTTATTCATTAAAAACTCACCACCGATTTTTTTACCAAAGACAATGCCTTCCTTACCTAAAGGTGACGGAAGATAAAAATCATATCCCGATTTACCGTCCATTCAAAATTTTACGAAAACTTGTGTGATACAAGTTATTACAGACAGATATCAAATGAGTTTTATTAATATAGATCGTTATCGTTCTAGAAGTTCCGGAATGACATTTCAAACTAATTACCAATATGTATGACAGAAATACATCATTAAAGAGCTATATGTGTTTACTTGCTTAAACATTAATAATACCAGTTCAATTAAAGCGATATGTAATCATTACTTTGTATCATACGATAGTCTACAATCCTCAAAGTAACCGAAACGATTTATAAGCATCCATAATGTAATATGCAGTGTTTTATCCGTTTGTGACTACTTGAAACACAATTGAACAATACAGCCAGATGAATGAACAATATAGGATGTCCTCAATCGATTTTAGAATGCAAAATAGCAAAACTAACTTTCTGCAGTCTGCAGTTTATTGTGTTTTCAACTATAAGCATTTTATATTTTCACTGATTGGGTGACCCTTCTTTGCTACTTGTTTCATGGTGTATCGTACTTGAGTCATTTGTTGATTGTGGAAAAGTCTTCCTGACTGGAAAGTACCTAACCGGTTACGTCGTACCATCTGCATCTGTTAATAAAATACTGTTAATTGTTTGTAAAGTGTTAATTACGCTATTATCGGAGAAAGTAAGTGCGGGATATCTGTTGCCATATCATTATATACAAATCAGTTTATTAGAAATGATTCCTTGCTTCCGGTGATCATAAGCGAACGTTTTTACATCCCGCTGCCCTTGGTAAGGGAGGTATAGGGATCGTGCTAAACGTTTTAAGGTTTCACAATAATGTCTGTTTGTATGTGTGTGCGTGCGTGTGTGTGTGTGTGTGTGTGTGTGTGTGTGTGTGTGTGTGTGTATGTGTATGTGTGTATATATATATATATATATATATATATATATATATATATATATATACGTGTGTGTGTGCGTATGTGTGTATATATATATACTATATGTGTGTGTGGGTGCGGGTGCGGGTGTGGGTGTGGGTGTAGGTGTGGGTGTGGGTGTGGGTGTGGGTGTGGGTGTGGCTGTGGGTGTGGGTTTGGGCGTAGGTGTGGGTGTGGGTGTAAGTGTGGGTGTGGGTGTGGGTGCGGGTGTGGGTGTGGGTGTAAGTGTGGGTGTGGGTGTGGGTGCGGGTGTGTGTGTATGTATGTGTGGATCCTCCACTTTAACTCAAATACTATCATTCAGAAAATTTTGAAACCTTCATTTCGAACTTTTTCTGTAATGGAAAGAGCCCATTAGATTTTGGTGAAAATCGGATAACCGGAAATGGCACTTTACTAGAAGCTCAAAATAGTAAAAATACCTTTAAATGTTATTTTTTCGAGATTAATGTTATTATAAAAATTAAAGATTATTCAATTTTCTATAGATTTGCTTAATACTTTTTCTATATATTTTATGGATAAAATTATAAAATTAACTGTAATTTAAATCTCAGAGCTTACGCTTTAAACAAACAAAACGCAGTTATTCAAATGTTTGAAACTGACAGATAAATGTCACTATCAAAGAACTAATCATTTCAAAATTATATTAGTAACGTTTTAAAAAGAAAAAAGTAAATAGAACAATAGAAATGGAATTCAATACAGTTTCCAGCATAAGTAAATATATATGTATTTAAATTAATAAAAATTAACGAATCATAAAAATGTTTAAACTGATCCGCATTTTTGGAAGTGAATTCTATTCTAACCCGGTATTTAAAATTAAATCTTCATTTTATTATAGCTCCGGTGGCTCTATGGTTAGAGCAACACCTCATATGTCATGAGTGCGCTCAGGGCTCCGGGTTCGAATCCCACTAAGGCATGAATGTGTGTGAATGTGAACCCACTCTGTAATTGCGATTTAATCCTGTTGAGGGGTTACTTGTATTAGATTAGACTATATTTTAAGAAATAAACTGTCAAAATTAGAGTAAAATTCGCTAATCCGAAAATAAGGATTAGCTTAATCTTTTTTGTGACTCGGTCTGTATATGGCGGGAGGTATTGTATGGCCACACCAGATTTTTTCAATTAGAAATGTGCAAAATGTAGAATATACCTATACCAAAATAATAATAATTCACAATTAACCTTTTGTTTATTAAAATAAATTGTTTATTTACTATATTTCTATTTTTTTATTATATTATATGATATAATATTATTAATAATAATAAAATTAATTTATAACAGTTTAAGGTTAATTTTTATGTAAAATGTCAATGACCAAAATCAGTACTCGTCAAAAGTCAAACTGGAAACGTCAAATGAAATTTATTGTATTAGATAATATTAAACTTACAGAATAGTAATAGATAAAAGAAAACGTAATTGTATTATTTAGAATAGATGTACCGTAATTTATTTATTTATTTATATTAAATATTGTAGAAATATGTATACCTTCAAATGCATATTAAATAAAACTAATAAAGTTTTGTGTGAAACGACATAAAATGCAAATTTGGCAGACAAAATAAACTATTTGTAAATGAAACGCAAATATAATGAAATTTAAAATTGATGAACGAATTATCTGGATAAGTTAAAGCCAGACTTATTAAACAATATTTACTTTTTAATCACTTAATCTGTTTCATTAAATTTTCATAGTATAACGTAATTAAATAATAGTTGCGGTAATTGAATTCGATTTGAACAAATAATTTTGAAGAGCAATATTTAAATTGCTTTTTAATTAATGTAATAGTTTAAATTACCTTTTATATTTTCCATAAGTTAATTGAATGAGATTTATTGTTCAAACAACTTGATAAAATCATTTCAATATTACACAGTAAATCACTTACAAATTTAATTTAATACCTACTTAGTTATGGTAATATTGTGAGTACCTTTCATGATATATTCTCAATATTTAGTATCATCAACATTTGATTTCTCAAATACAAACATTTGTATACTATATCGTCTATTAATTTAATTAAATTTGACCTAGTATTGGTAAATGTTTGTTAATGACCTATAAACTAAATTATTATTAATTAAATTAGATTTGAAATTTGAGCAATTTAATATCAAAAGCTCTCTGATAATTTGATAGCTTTTAGGAAAGTTAAAATTGGCTATTATGACTAAAAGTCTCATTTGATGGTACAGCTGTTACTTAAATTGAACAAGGAAGAGTAAAATTCTTACAAAATTACTAAGATTAACAATTTTATTATATTAATATTAATAACATAAATAATGGGGGCCCTCCGCCATATTAACCAATTAAAATATGGGTTATTTATATTAAAAATAAAATCTTCAATTACAGAAAAAAAAATAACTCAGTTGGCAATAAGCAAAATTATTTAAAATTGGTAAGACTGATACAAAAATTTATTTCCTGTTGACAGTGACATTTGAAAATATAAATTTGAGTACATTACAATTTTTTAATGAAATGGTCGTTGTTTCCCTTAGTCACATTCTTTTATTTCTTACATTAGCCACAGAGCAATAATCTAAAGTATTTCAATGATTCGAAATCCTTTTAGCTGTCAGGTCCTTGCTCTGATATAGCCTAATTGTATTTATTCTAAAAATGACATGTCAAATAATATTTCCGCTTTTGCCTGGTGTTATGTAAATTGTGGAAAAGAAAGATCTCCAGAATCGTATTGCCAACTAAAACAGTTATTTTTGATCACTCTGTAGTTATCAAAGTTAAAAATCTGATGTGGCCAACACAACACCTCCCGCTGTTTAATTTTTATTAATTTAAATATACATACTTACATATAATAATGCTGCAATTCTGAACAAATCTGTAAGTCTTACTGATCTGTAAATCTGTAAAACACTGACAAAAACGCATCTATTTTTGTTGATTAATATAAAATTATACATAAGAGTGGAAGCTTTCGTTGCGATTTTGTTCAATATTTACAGATTTACAGATCTGTAAGACTTACAGATTTGTTCAGAATTGTACCATTAGTTATGCTGGAAACTGTATTAAGATCCATTCTATATAACTATGGTTGTATTTAGTAGTTTCTTTTTAAAGCGTTACTGTTATTAATTTGAAATGATTAGTTCTTTGACAGTGACATATATCTGTCAGTTACATATTGAGATATGAACTGTGTAACAAAGTAGTTGTGTTTGTTTAAAGCGTAGGCTTCGGGATTTAAATTAGATAATTTTATATATTTATCTATAAAATATATAGAAAAAGTATTTATGTATATCTGTAGAAAATTTATTAATCTTTAATTGTAATAACACAAATCTCGAAAAAATAACATTTGAAGGTATTTTTCGAAGAAAAATTATTTTGAGCTTCAAGTAAAGTATAATTTCCGGTTATCTGATTTACACCAAAATCTAGTGGCCTCCTCCCATATTAGAATAACACACACACACACACACACACACACACACACACACACACACACACACACACACACACACACACACACACACACACACACACACACACAAACACACATACACACGCACGCACGCACACGCACACGCACACGCACACACACACACACACACACACACACACACACACACACACACACACACACACACACACACACACACACACACACACACACACACACACACACACACACACACACACACACACACACACACACACACCATCGTGAAAATGTTAAAATTGGATCCTAGGGATCTTAAAATATGGTCATTTACCAAAATCTCGATATGCGATTTTTAACACGATCCCTATCTCCCTTACCAAGGGTAGTGGCAGGTAAATATTTATTTATTTTAAATTATTGGAGTTTTCAATACCCTGAGCATCCACTCTTTCTAAACTCTTGTTACTTTTAAGCCTTCTACTACCACTTGTTTCAAAATTTGGAATCCATTTTCAAGTAAATGAATGCAGAAAATATCAAAATAATGAGAGTGAATTAAATAACACTTGTTTGAATTTTTGATTCCACTCACGTTCTTTTCAATGAAATGAAAGATGGGTTGAATGACATACCCTATGGAGAATTTATCGAATAAAATCGTTTTAAGGTCCCTAAAATTCGATTTTAGAACTTTACAAACGAAAGCAGAACTTTTTTTATACTTAACTTGTATATTAATTTCACAGGTTTCAAGATATTATTCTATTGTTTACATGTAGAAAAGTAGGCTGGTAACTAAGTAATAACTGTATCTGTATGGTAATATTATTACCATACTGACTTGTCAACAACGGTCTACAAAATGAAAATAAAATAAAATGAAAATATAATGCTCTTCATTAATACATACAGATAACGTTAGCCTATCGTTCTAAATACGGTCTACTTTATTCTAAAGTAATGAACATGTGGAACAAAGCACATAATTTGAGTATTTGTCATATTGACATATGCCAAAATAATTGTTCTGTTAACCACAGCAATCTGAAAGTAGCATTAATGAGAGAATTTCAAAAAAATGGTATTTATCAATAATGTCTTAATTTTATGAAACCGATAAACTATTGAACAAACCACGGATGTTATTAATCATAACAAGTCTTAGATGTCTTAAAATCCTCGCTCTACGAGCTCGGATTTCAAACCGACATCTTCGGCAGATATGATATACATAATATTCCTAGGTATGTTAATAGCTATAACACTCCATTCCCATTTCTTTAACATGAATCTATATAGAACACTTAGAATAATTATTTGAGATCCAACCTAAATGTTTAAATCGTAGAAATGGGCTCTAGGATCCAGGACAAATTTATTTAAACGAAGAAAGAATTGTGAAAAATTCATGGACCTCGCTGGGATTCGAACCCAGAGCCTCCCAATCTCTAGCCGGGCGCTCTACCAATTGAGCCACGAGTTCCCGTTGAAGTCTATGAATCTTTCACAAGCCTTTTTACAAATCGTAACGAGTACACTCTCACAATTTGAGAGATAAATACTCAACGCTAACATTTGCGCAGTAAATATTATATTATTGTGAACTTTTTAAGCCGTCACATACACGTAGAATAATTATTTGAGATCCAACCTAAATGTTTAAATCGTAGAAATGGGCTCTAGGATCCAGGACAAATTTATTTAAACGAAGAAAGAATTGTGAAATTCGAATCCCAGCGAGGTCCATGAATTTTTCACAATTCTTTCTTCGTTTAAATAAATTTGTCCTGGATCCTAGAGCCCATTTCTACGATTTAAATATATAGAACACTGTTTATTATTATTAAGTTTCAAATTTAATTTACACAATTTCCGTAACAAATAGAAACATTAGTTTAACGATCGTTTTTTTTTTTAGTAATTCCCTAAAACTTCACTCAATCTCTCTCTAATTGCAATTCGCAATTAACCTACTAAACAATAACGCATTTTTCCTTTCGTGCCTTTTGATCATTACGTTTGTTGCCGCTAGACCATTGATATGATTGAATAAAAAACTACGTCGAATATTACACCTGATTAGCATACAGTTGTTTTGAACCACCGTAGGCCAAACGGGGATTGTGAAAAACGACAGCACCTGTCGATATGCATATGATTTTAGCGAATAAAGAGGCTTATGAGAGCTGAGTTGGTAATAAGATTATATATCAACAGATGATGATGTATTACCCAAAAAAATTTTCGTTTGTGCCTGCTAAAAGAGATTATAACCTGTCACATATGTTTTTGGAATTTAATTACATAATTCATTGTGATTATAATAATGAGATCTTGCACGAATTTTTTTCATTACTCTAATCGCAAAAATGATATACGAAATTAGGATACATTTTTTTGTCGTTAACACGGCGGTCTTTGTAACGCCAAGGTCTCAAATATTTTCATATATGAAAGTATTTATATTATTTTCATTAATGACATTAGTGGGAAATGCGTGATTTTATGTATGTATGTATGTATGTAATGACATTAGTAACATTTTCGAAAACTCCAATTTTATTATATATGCTGATGCTAATGATCTTAAAACTTGCATCTCAGATTGTATTGTTCTTCAAGCTGATCTCAACAGGTTAAATAAGAAATAACTATTTAATAACTAATGATCTATGTGTGTCAATAATAACATTAAATGTGGAAAAATGATATTTAAACTATTATTCACGAAAGATGATTATTCAAGGTCATTTGTGAGCCGTTTAATATAATATTACTTGCAGATATCTTCATTGCATTTCATATGCATAGGCGTGCAACATGAAATATTTATGGACACATTTTAACTGAAAAAATACGAGTAATTTATTTGAAAATTATGTTTCTTTCTAAATAATGCCTTTCTGAAAGATTTATGTTTTTCACTTATGTTTGCAAAATACAAAAACATAGACTTCTTATAAACCAAAAAATAATAATTTGATTTAAACGTCAACGCCACTGAGTAAATATTAGCACAGAGGGCAGTGTAGTAGATAATTAGGTATCTGTAATTCTACAACATACGTCATTATTATTTATAGTGTGTTAGAAAGTAAAGCCACTATTTACGTATATCTGTTACACCATATAAATTAAATAGACATAGGTCAAATAATCTTACTTTTTCTAATACAAAATGTTGCTAAGCTACTTCTGTAAAGGATGTGTATTCTTTCTTCAACAAATGACCTTGAATAGTAATATTTCGTAAATAATAGTATAACACAGTTTTTTCAAGAAAAACTGTCAAAAACTTCAAATGAGAGCACTTTCGGTAGACCAATTGTAACCAAAATCTAATCAGCTTCCATATGGATGTAACGAAGAAAAATACGAAAGAATTATAATTATTGTAGTATTAGAGTTATTGTAGACGAAATTTTTGTTACACACACACACGCGCACCCACATGCACACGCACACGCACACACACACACACACACACACACACACACACACACACACACACACACACACACACACACACACACACACACACACACACACACACACACACACACACACACACACACACACACACACACGTCGTAAAAATAGTAAAATCGTATTTTGTTATAAGAGTTATCGTGGACGAAAAAATTGTCACACACACACACACGCACACACACACACACACACATCATTCAAAAAATAGTAAAAACGTGTTGTGGGGATCCTAATTCGTGGTTATTTACTGAAAACTCACCATCGAATTTTTGGCACGATTACATTACCTCCCTTACCTACGGTATGAGGGAGGTAAAAAATTAAACTAACGACGTTTATCTGTCAAATAAAGCAGAAATGGCGTTTGGTTTGATAAATCGATGTTCATTTATTAAATAATCACAAACTAAATGTATTACCAGCATCAAAAGCGTAAATTCAAATGGCGTCAAAAAATTCAGTATTTCATGGTTTAAAATTTTAATTACAAAACATTCTTTAAAATTTTAAGGGGACATGTTTAGTAATCAAAGCATTCATTTTTCCCTTTAATAATATTTTTCAAAATACGAATCAGGAGATTTTTCAAAAATATTTTTATGTTAAAAAATCTGATGTGGCCAGCACATTACCTTCCGTCAGTTCTATGTATTTTGTGCAAATTTCATACGGAAAGTTCCTTGCTAAATTAAATATTCTATTTCTTCTACATTACCTTCCGGCAGTTGCATGTATTTTATGCAAATTTCATACAGAAAATTATTATTTTGTGACGTTTTCTATATACAGTGTACTGTATCTGCAGAAATAAAAGATTTATTATTATTATTATTATTATTATTATTATTATTATTATTATTATTATTATTATTATTATTATTATTATTATTTCTTGTACATTACCTTAAAGCAGTTGTATGTATTATATACAAATTCCATACAGAAAGCAAAAGATCCTATATTTCCAGTAAAAATTATAAGACAAACACACAATGTCAATTTCACTTGACACTGACATGTTTCAATAAGAATTTTCTTAATATAGTAGCTGTTTCCATAGCTATGGCTACTTTATGAAATTTAATTTCTTTATAATTTTTTAACTCTATATCCATTTAATATTAAGTATAAAATGCAGTCAAATCGCATAGAGAATAAAATATTCTTTAATATTTATAATAACATCAAATGTGAAAAAATTATATTTAACATAGTTTTTTCAAGAAAAACTGTTAAAATCTTCAAATTATGGTACTTCCGGTTGACCAATTGTAACCAAAATCTAATCAGCTCTTTATATGGATGTAACGAAAAAGTATACGAAAAAATTATAATTTTTGTAACTGTAGTATTAGAGTTATCGCAGACGAAAATTTTGTTACACACACACACACACACACACACACACACACATCCACACATCCACACACACACACACACATACAGACATCATCGTAAAAATAGTAAATTCGTATTCTAGGGACACTAAAACGTGCTTGTTGGTTAAAAACTCATCATCGAATTTTTTGACCAAAGACAATACTTTCCTTACCTAAAGGTGACGGAAGGTAAAAAGGGGCGCCATATTAGATATTGCGGAAGGGCGCCAAATGCTCTAGCTCCGGCCCTGATATTAATACTGGAATTTAAATAATTTGCCATTTTCATACAACGATTAAATGCATTTGTAAAATTATTCATTTTGAAACAAATACAAAATATATCGTAAATTTATTGCATTTTAAAATTAAAAATATTTTTAGTAATAAATTGAAATTTATTTCAAATTTAATTTCGAAATTAATATCGATATTGTACTATTTATAAAAATGATGAAATGACAAACAAATGTAACAAAATGTAAGAATATTTTTACTGCGCTCTTCGCTTAAGTATATCCAGTGTACAAATTTAATCGAAAATATTATTTTCAAAAAACGATTGTCGTTCAAAAACACAATTTCTTCGGTCTGGCCAAATAGACGAGTTTATAATTCCACACTTCAAACAGAGAAGTGTATTTTCAATTTCTTAGCTATTGTATTTTGAAAATAAAAAGTAGAAAACACGTTTTCCGTAAACATGGTGGTTTGTGTAAAATAGTAAAATAAACGACTGCACCCACAACGCGTCTTATAGCTTGCTAGCATACAAACAAACCTACTCGCGTGAGCCGAGTTAAAACTACACAGGTCAGGAATAAGGAACAGTTTTTTGAGAAGAGATCCTATTGTACATCTGTGACAAATCGATTCATAGTAGAAATAAATAAATAACATTATCATAAACTTTTCTAAATTATATAGTTTAAGTAATATTCAAATCTATTTATCTTATGTTTAGAAATAATTATCACTTCTTTACCTCCACCTACCCTTGGTAAGGGAGGTATAGGGATCGTGCTAAAAATCGCATATCGAGATGCTGGTAAATGACCACGTTTCAAGGTCCCTAGAGTCCAATTTTAACATTTTTACGATGATGTCTGTGTGCATGTGTGTGTGTGTGTGTGTGTGTGTGTGTGTGTGTGTGTGTGTGTGTGTGTGTGTGTGTGTGTGTGTGTGTGTGTATGTGTGTGTGTGTGTGTGTGTGTGTGTGTGTGTGTGTGTTTGTGTATGTATGTGTGGATCCTCCACTCTAACTCAAATACTATCATTCAGATAATTTTGAAACCTTGTATTTCGACCTTTTTCTATTATACAAAGAGCCTGTTAGATTTTGGTGTAAATCGGATAACCGGAAATGGCACTTTATTTGAACCCCAAAATAGTTTTTCTTCGAAAAATACCTTTAAATGTTATTTTTTTGAGATTAATATTATTATAAATATTAAAGATTATTAAATTTTCTACAGATTTGCGTTAATACTTTTTCTACATATTTTATGAATAAATTTATAAAATTATCTATAATTTAAATCCCGGATCCTACGCTTTAAACAAATAAAAATCCTTGGTTTCGCAGTTATTCAAATGTATGTAACTGAAAGATAAATGTTACTGTCAAAGAACTAATCATTTCAAATTAATAATAGTAATATTTTAAAAAGAAAAAAGTAAATAGAACAATAGGAAAGGAAATCAATACAGTTTCCAGCATAAGTAAATACGAGTATGTAGGTATGTATTTTATATATATATATATATATATATATATATATATATATATATATATATATATATATATATATTTATACATTTCAAAATTTCGAACAAGTAACTTTCATGACAATATTTCTTATATGCTCATACAACAATTTGCCACAGGAGCTGAAAGCTATTACAAGCATATTTTCTTTTAAAATTAAAACTAAAAAAGAAATTTGATTCAAAAGTGTTTTTATTCTATTGATGAGTTTTTGAATAATTAAATGTTTGATATGCCACATTTACTTTTTTATGTAATATATGCTTCATGATTTTATTATGTGAATATTTTCTTAATTAATTATTTGCCACTAATTTTATTTTCTATATATTTTGTATGTGTAACTTTATATGTATTTATTCCTTTTATGAATGTGTTGACATTGACAAGCCAATTGTATTACTATGTGAATCTTGTGGCAAATAAATATTATTATTATTATTATTATTATTATTATTATTATTATTATTATTATTATTATTATTATTATTATTATTATTTGGATTAATTAAAATTAACGATTCGTGTAGGGTTGATATTTAGTTATGGGTGCCATATGATACCCTGCACCCCTTAGATAAGCTATCAAGCAGATGTTAATCTTTTAGCTTTTTTTAGTAGTGTCTGTGTTTGATTATAATGTCGAAAACACATGTAAAGTCGTGTTTTAAAATTTAGCGCATGCTAAATCTTTAGGGACTGGAAATAAAGAAACTTTATCGCCATAACTGTTATACCCATTCTTGCAGTTTGGCACAAAATGTCGTATCAACTGGCTGCCATTGCCGGCCATATTGGCCTGCCTTAACCTATCTCTCTCTCTCTACTCTCTCTGTCTTTCATGTTACATTTTGGGGGACACACAAAATAGCGAATACATATGATTTGTCCATTGCTTAGTTATTATACTTCATGGTTACATACGTTGGACTTAGATATCGTATCCATGATACTTTAATAATATTTGATTATTGCCATCTATCTTATAAAATATTTTTGATAAATAAATTTACTTACAAATTTCGTTGCCATGGAAACACCAAGTCTGAAACAAATAAAAATCGCTGTAAGAAAACAGTTGAACAATTATTGATCACAAATAAAACAAACAATTAGAAGAATTAGAAAAATTATCTGAAAATTTTTTGGATATGGTTGTGGTAAATTTAACTAAGGTAGTCAAAAAATTTGATTGTCAAGGCTATCAATAAAACTATAATAGTATTTTATGTACCAAGGGCGTTATGATGATGTTAATGCGACGAGGATCTAGCCCGAGGACCTTAGGCCCGAGGAATAGATGTCGTCCGATGGGCGTATCTTCTAGTAACGCCCGTGGTGCATAAAAGATTTTATGTCTCACTAGACTATGTGAAATAAGGTTTCATTTATAATATTTTGATTATAATAATGCTTAAGCTTTGGCGTTGCTAGGGATGTTGTTTAATTGTTTTGTTTATTATTAATATGTATTTATTTTTAAAACATCGACGTTCGACATCGTTGACGATGATGGAATGGGTGAATTTGATGCTTCGGATGATATTGTATCGAAACGGTGTAAAGAAATTATTTTGAATGCTTCTGCATACTTTGAGAAAGAGAAACGCGTAAATGTTACCCTAATTATTCCATTCTCGTTTGTAGAAGATGTATGTAAGTATTATATTTTGAGGTTCGTTTTCACATGACAGATCTCAGTTCTTTATTTCTTATGCACATGTGACGGTAAATAATATCATAGATGAATTCAAACGTGGATAAATATCGTCCCCAAAAAAATTAGTAATCCGTCATCCGTCCAAAATCAATGCGAAACATTGCAATCTGCAATTTGACGTACTTACTATTTACATGTGTGGTGAAAGTAAATTGCTTTTTAAGGCCCTTTTTATAATCAATTTTAAGTATTATAATTAAATTAAAAATGATTTGTGTTGTGCTTTCAAAGCTGTTTTCTTATTATGTTAGTTGTTGTAATCAATTAATATATTAATTGTTGTAATCAATCCTTATTATTGTAATGAATTATAATTAAAAAGAAAATAATTTTCATTATATACCGTTCATATTATTTCTAATTTAAAGTCCATAAACGATGATCGGATTATAATGAGAGCATAATGACCTATTATACCCTCATATAATGCCCCGGTTATTATAGATATGTTTATATACATCGCATCCTAGCAACAAACAGTTCATAATACTTTAGTGAGACATAAATGCTATTTTAGTTTGAAATAATTTATGAAACTACAGATTTCATTACCATAAGAAATTTTATGACTATAATCTTACAAATCATTCATTTGTGAAACATATCTTAATACAGCCCTGTTCAGCGCCACCAAGTCGTGAGCTGAGCACAAGTCAAAGACTGAGTAAGTTTCTTATAAGCAAAAATGAACTTTACTGTCTATTCCTCAAGATCTAGTATCCTCTGCTTCGCAAGATACTCTCGAAGCTAGTTTGTTTTTTCACCTGGACCAAGCAACGTTGCCATGCTTCTTTCTTTTACATCTGTCGACGGACAGACAAGGAGCTACTCAAGATGAATTATAATGTATGTTGGATTTTTGGACCCTTACTTTGGAATATTAATTGTTGGAAATAATAGAAAGAGATAAATGATTTATATAAAAAATCTGGTGTGGCCAACACAGTACCTCCCGCCGTTTACAGCTCGAGTCACAGAAAAGATTAAGTTAATCCTTATTTTTGGATTAGCGAAATTTACTCTAATTTTGACAGCTTATTTATTAAAATATAGTCTAATCTAATCCAAGTTACTACTTTTTTTAAACCCTTCAACAGGATTAAATCACAATTACTGAGTGGGTTCACATTCACACACAACCATGCCTTAGTGGGATTCAAACCCAGAGCCCCGAGGGCACTCATGACATGAGGCGTTGTTCTAACCATTGAGCAACCTGAGCTATAATAAAATGAAGATTAAATTTTAAATACCGGGATAGAATAGAATTCACTAATCCAGAAATGAGGATTAGCTTAAACATTTTTGTGAATCGTTAATTTTTATTAATTTAAATACATACCTGTATATTTACTTATGCTGGAAACTGTATTGAATTCCTTTTCTATTGTTCTATTTAATTTTTTCTTTTTTAACATTACTAATATTATTTTGAAATGGTACAAATATGTCATCATCATTACCGATATCTGCATACAAAGCGGATTGGCACACCCAGCAATGGGTAATATGCCGTGATGATATATTTATTTATTTTATTTATTTGAAATGATTAGTTGTTTGATAGTGATATTTATCTGTAAGTTACATACATTTGAATAACTGCGTTTCGAATGTTTAAAGCTTAGGCTCTGGGATTTAAATTATAGATAATTTTATAAATTTATCCATAAAATATATAGAAAAAGTATTAATGCAAATCTATAGAAAATTTAATAATCTTAAATTTTTATAATAACATTAATCTCGAAAAATTAACATTTAAAGGTATTTTTCGAAGAAAAACTATTTTGAGCTTCTAGTAAAGTGCCATTTCCGGTTATCCGATTTTCACCAAAATCTAATGAGCTCTGAATGATAGTATATGACTTAGAGTGGAGGATCCACACATACATACATACAAATCATCGTGAGATGTTAAAATTGGATTCTAGGGACCTTAAAACGTGGTCATTTACCAAAATCTCGATATGCGATTTTTAGCATGATCCGTATACCTCCCTTACCAAGGGTAGCGGGAGATAAAATAGTTATTTGTATATTAAAGCCGCGAAATCACTCAACGTATACATAATATTTTTTGTGTAACCGTAAAAAATATGTAATTGCAAATTTTATTAATTTTCAACAGTTTCATTATAAATAGAAAGTTAGCTTTCAAGGTGGCTATGGGATTAACATTTGATAAAGAAAACCATGCAATTCTCAAGTGTCAAAGTGATTGTTTACCTAATTTCGCGGCTGCTACTATGACAACGGTCGCGAAATCCAATTTCGCGGCCTGTATTGCGGCTGCGAAATGCTTATTTCGTGTCCGGTTGCACAAAAAATATATTATCACGGCATATTACCCATTGCTGGTTGTGCCAATCTGCTTTGTACACAGATATCGGTAATGATGATGACATATTTATACCGTGCGGGGGTTTACCAGGCGTCACCTCACGGACACTCATTGCTGGCGTGGAGAATGCACCACAGGGGCCAATTTTGTGCCATTTAAAATTCGTCATATTTGGCGTCGGTCGGGATCGAACCCGGTTCTCCAGATTCGCGACCAGACACAGACACGCGGCCACGACACCCCATATAAATATTTAATAATTTTTGGAAATAGAAAGTATTCGTTTGCATTATAGGCAGGAAGTGATATTCCAGGAATTAATATCTATTCTCATAAACCCAGTATTGTACCTACGTTAGAAACAATACATTGTGGTGATTGTAATGTTGATTATGAGTAGTGGGGATTCAATGATTAGCGGGCTTCCGTCTAATTAAGAGATATTGGGTTTCATTTTGAAATCCATGCAGTATTAATCAAAATATCACTGAACCGTATAATTCGGAATCCATTACAAGCAATCGTTCGAAGCGAAAACTGCTACGCTGAAATCTGCAAATAGGATAATTGGAATACCCAGAAATGAACAATAAGCCGTGATGATTTATTTATTAATTTGGTTAACTTTAAAACTGAAAAAATTGTGGTAGCCAGCACAATACCTCTCGCCAATTCCATTTTATGTTATATTACATGAGTATTTCTTCTAAAGGGATTTGTTTATTATTTTATAATAATTAGTGTTATATTTTTATTTGTCGCAAAATTATATCATTAACTTAAAATACAGAGTGGTGACCAAATTGCCAAACATAGAATTTCAACATACAAAAATTTACTTTCGTAATTTCCTGCTTCCTTTTTACCTCTCACTAAGAGAGGTATTGAACTTATGCTAAAAATCGCATATCTAGATTTTAGTGAACAAGCACGTTTTAAGGTCCTTAGAATCCGATTATAACATTTTTACGATGATGTCCGTTTGGATATGTGTGTGGATGTTGGATCCACGATTTCGCAAATACTATAAGACTTAGACATTTTTAACAACGTATTCCTCAATCTAACAATATTGGGAAGAGTTGATTAAGTTTTGGTAACAATTGGACAATCGTAAGTAGTAGTTACAAGAAAAAAATCATCTAAATATTATTTATCAAAAATTTATGTAAATACTTATATTAAAGAACGTTAAATTATTTATTCGATAAATATAAATTCAATATTATATCTTCTATAGATTTAGAGATAAAGAAATGCATATAAAATAATTTGATGTAAAAATTCTCAGATCAAACTACTTCAAGGCAAGAAATTCAAATGTATGTAATTGACACATAAATGTCACTGTCAAAAATATTTGTATGCCACTGTCAAAAATATTTATACATCATTATGAAAATAAAAAATAGTCAACATCGCAAAAGAATATACGTAAAAAAGAATATAAAAGGAATTTGCGAAAAAATGACGAATATAAAGAAAAAGGAAAGTAGAAAAAGAAAATTTCAGGATATTGAATATAAAGAAAATGTACCTATGTACTGTACATAATTTATATTAAAATATCCCATAGATTTTGCAAATATAACTGAGAATTATTTTGTAGTGAGACATGAATATATGTATTTGTATTTAAAAATATTTTTTGTTTTATGCGTACAACCAGGCAAAATATCTGGCGAGAGGTTATGTGCTGGCCACATCAGATATTTATTATGAGTAAAAAAAGTTATATAGGTTAAAATTTTGATTTCAATAAGCAAATCATTGAGCGTACATGTTTTGCAATTTGCAAAAATCAAAATCATTATTAGGTAACCCTGTATTTATAAAATTAGTTGTAATGATTTGTAATAAAGTTTACATCGGTCAATCTAAAAGACAAATTGACACTCGGTTTAAAGAACATTTTTATCATCTAAAAAGCGGTAATCCAGAAAAATCTAGCGTAGCTCAACTTATGTTCATGAATAATCACAAAATTAACAATTCTAATATTAAACTTTTACAACATATTAATAATGATAAATATTTAGATGCATACGAGAGTTTAATAATAAATAAATATAAAAATAATTTGATGATCGCAGATCTCGGTCCCATACCAAACTTAAAACGTTTCGATTTAATACAAAGTTAAATTTTATTGGACGATTTAAAATTTAAGGACTCATTATTATTGGACGAAATTTATCTTAGTTTATTGGTAATCACAATCATTCACTTGTGACTCCCGTCCTTATATAATCCCAATTCTCTCTTTTGTTTTTCAAAGTTGTTAGTACCTGTGCCATGGTTGACATGTTGAGTAATCTTGACTACTCTGTTTAACTTTCCCTTTTGTTGTACTACTGATCATGAGAACCTAGTTCTCGAAATACGTATTTAGTTTTTATTCAAATTAATTTTAAGGTTAAGGGGTAATCACAATAAGTTTTAGTTATATGTAACCTTAGACCCCATCCATTATTAATAGAAAGTAAATTTAACAAATTGTTTTCATCTCTCCTAATATCAAAACTGATTTGGTTGATTATGTAGGTACAATGAGTTTATCATAATTGGATAATGGAAACTAAAATCAAACCCATATCGTCGGTACACACAGAACGTTTACAAACCAGATCGCAACAACAAAGTTTAATGCGAGTCATCAAAACCACGACGACTCGTTATTTTCTAGTGACAGTAGCCAACACAATGCAATTAGCTTTTAATTAATTATTCGATCAAAATCATATATGAGGTCTCTTTAATCCTTTGTGAACAGCCAGGAATTTCTCTCCGTTTTAACTTTCAATGCAACCACTACAGCTGCAAGCTTTAAATCCATATCTTTCAGTAGATTTCAACTAGCTTTAATGATAATACAATAGAATATACAATGTGATGACCAGCTCTGTCGCACAGCAATTTAATATGTAAAATCATACTTTTGTAAGTTTCTGCTTCTCTTATCATTTTAGATCGTAGACCTTAATAATCAAAGAAATTTTAATCAACGAAGAAAGATTTTTGTGAAAAATTCATGAAGTCATTTACGTCTTTATAAATCGTAACGGGTACACTTTCCTAATCGGTAATAGCTATTAACATACCTAGGAATATTATGTACATCATGACTGCCGCAGATGTCGTTTTGAAATCCGAGATCGTAGACATCTGAGGCTTGTTATGATTCATAACATCCGTGGTTTGTTCAATAGTTTATCGGTTTCAGAAAACGAAGACAATATTAATAAATATTATTTTTACCTTCCGTCACCTTTAGATAAGGAAGGTATTGTCTTTGGTCAAAAAATTCGGTGGTGAGTTTTTGATAAATAAGCACGTTTTAGGGTCCCTACAATACGATTTTACTATTTTTATGATGATGTCTGTGTATGTGTATGTGTGTGTGTGTGTGTGTGTGTGTGTGTGTGTGTCTGTGCGTGTGTGTGTGTGTGAGTGTGTGTGTGTGTGTGTGTGTGTGTGTGTGTGTGTGTGTGTAACAAAATTTTCGTCTACGATAACTTCCATACTACAATTCTAAAAATTATAATTCTTTCGTATTTCTCTTCGTTACATACATGTGAAGAGCTGATTAGATTTTGGTTAGAATTGGACAACCGGAAGAATTATTGCAGAATATAAAAACAAGTAAGCTGCAATAATTCTTGACAGAATTTTGGCGAGCACTGTTTTGTAAATATGTAGTTCATTATGGTAAACTGATTAACATTATATTATATTGTATTTAAAATATTTGGCTGAGGATGGACAAATTAATGTCCGAAACGTCCACAATAAATAAACGACGTTGACTAATGTCTTAAATAACGACGGAACTTATGGCCTACTTTCTTAACCCTAAACTTCAAGGTTGTTCCCAAATTTCCTAATTGAAATATGTTTAAAATATTTTAAAACGCACCCCTGTTTTGATATTCAGTTACCCTAGTCGGCCATTTATTTTCAGCCAGGCTTATATAGTAATGTATTTCTGTGCTTTCCTAGTCCAGTATTTAAATGGGTTCATGCAAAAATGTCATACCAGAATATTTCGTACAATTCTATTTTTCCCAAGGGTTTCAAAAGAAACCACATCTATAAAATAATTTAAACGTCAACTTTCATTCGCTAGTCATACCATACCTACATGTCTTTAGTAGAAGACAACAAGCTCGAAGAGAGAGATAGTATTACCATGGCCTTTCTTCTCTTCTCAACGTATTGTCATAATCCGATTTCATATTTGCTCAGTTTTATTTGCAGCGGCGTATGACGATTATATGAGTAATCAGTTTTGTTGTAAGAATGATTTGTTAGCTGATGATAAATTCTAAAAAAATAATAATACCGAAACTCAAAATATTCAACACCATTTATAGTAAAATGCATATTACAAGAACACTTTGTCGTAAAACGATTTAGCAATTGCATCTATAAACCAACAATGGGGACCTTTAGTTTGCGGTTACATACCCCTAATACATCATACAAACAGGCAAGAACAGGGTCGGTCCCTTTACATTAAGAATTATTTGGAAGAAAATATTTCACGACATTTTTATATAAGATTTAAATGTTATTACAAAAACAAGTACAACAAACGATAAATTTTAAAATTTATGCAGTACATGGTCACTGTATTATAAATTACCAAAAACTTATTTTATTTTCGTGGGATTAAGTAATTATATATTTGAAATAGGCTTACTTCTTTGTGCATAATTTGGAAATACGAAACAAGATTAGAAGATTAAGTAAATTAGACAGATTGAAGAAAAACCTGAGAATAATAATTTTATAAAAATATCGTGAAATATTTTCTTTCAAATAATTGTTAATGTAAAGGGACCGACCCTGTCCTTGCCTGTTTGTATGATGTATTAGGGGTATGTAACCGCAAACTAAAGGTCCCCATTGTTGGTTTGCAGTTGCAATTGCCAAATCGTTTTACGACAAAGTGTTCTTGTAATATACATTTTACTATAAATAGGTACTGTTTTAAATTCAATAAATTCTGTTCACATCTGTATGTCTTACAGATTTGAAATTTTTTATTGATTAATATAACATTATACAAACGGGTGGCAGCTTTCGTTGCAATTTTGTTCAATTATTTACAGATATGAACAGAATCGACCCAAAAGTTCTAAGAGGTCATGGAGATGACAATGAAAAATAGAAACAATGCGTACGTCATATTTCTATTTCTAATCAAATACGCCAATCATTTCATTAGATAGAGTTGCCAAACATACACTTCTGAGGAGTTATCTATTCAAGTTTCCGTATTGCTCGTCTGGAGTTGAAATTAATTTGAAGAGAAACAATTTCCCTTGTACTCGTAGCTTGGCAAGCATTGCACACAGCCCTCCCCTTCACCCTTGTCTGTATCCGTTGAGCAATATATTTAAGGTAAACTTTTCGCATCCCTAGTTCGAGTAGTTCGTTTCTGCAAGCGACAGTCGTTGTTATTTCATGCCGGAGGGTATGGCTATGCAGTAGGGCAGACGGTAAGGGTTAGCTATGAATTTTGTTGGGCCCTAACATCATCAGAGGGCTAGTTCTGCTTAGGGCATAATTTGAACAGCATTTTGCTACATACTCTGCGAGTAAAGGAGTTTTACTAACATGAAAATAATAATAAACATGAAGTAGAAAAGAAGAATAACAAAATAATAATGCACTAAAATCAGAAACCGATTTAAATATGACTAACATATGTAACAAATGTTACGAGAAAAATTTAACGTTCCAAATTTTATTACTAAAAAATCTGATGTGGACACTACGACTTCCTTGTACGCAAAACCAATATGAAGTATTGACCCAAATATAAAATTGCACGTATTTGACATTAACATCTATGTTTTAACCAAAATCTACTATGTTATTCCAATTGACATAAAAATCTTATATATCAAATTTTAAAAGTTTTGGATTATATTTTAAAATAGTTTTTTATTAAAATCTATAACAGGCTTGAAGTAAAGTACCATTTCGGGAAATTATGTAATGACCAAAAAGGGAGGTGCACAACTAGATGTTATAGAAGTCCTAAATACAAAATTTCAACTTTCTACGGCTTACCGTTTTTGAGTTATGCGAGATACGTACGTACGGACGTGCAAACGTCACGACGAAATTAGTCAGAATGGATTCAGGGATGTTTAAAATGGATATTTCCGTTGAAATCTCAAAATTGAAATTTTTCGCGATTACAATACTTCCGTTACTTCTAACAAGGAAGTAAAAAATCTTTCTATTTGATAAAGTGAAAACTTTTACGTCTTGTCCCCATTTTAAAATATGCTGAACTCTGTGAAAAACAACCCTCCAAATATTCGTTCATTCCAATCCTGTTTAATGTGTGCCGGATGGCACGTGCCCATCCCCAGCTTGCTAAGGGTGCAATCCGCGTCGTGCAACAGGCCCCCGGCGGACGGACGTTCAGTAGCATACATGCCCCCAGTGCGGCACGTGACCAGGGGGTAATTAGCCCCCACGATTTCCTACCCGTGTTATCTTTCCCCAACAAGACAAGGAAGTCATTTCGCTAATGTTATTAAGTATTTTTGCTCCCTATTGTTCAAAAGACTTGTGGTTATGTTGATCCTAAAATTGGATTTATTCTCACGATGGTCTTTAGTTGTTGTAGCCATTAATTTTGGAAATGAGTATCTTCGTAATAATTCAGAATTTCTATTTTAATCAAGAGGGTGGATTGAAAACTGCGCGAGCTAACACAGACAGGGTTTAAACGCACATTTTTACCTTCCGTCATCTTTAGGTACGGAAGGTATTGGCTTTGGTCATAAAATTCGGTAATGAGTTTTTAATGAATAAGCACGTTTTAAGGTCCCTAGAATACGATTTTACTATTTCACGATTATGTCTGTATGTGTGTGTGTGTATGTGTGGATGTGTGTGTGGATGTGTGTGTGGATGTGTGTGTGTGTGTGTGTGTGTGTGTGTGTGTGTGTGTGTGTGTGTGTGAGTGTGTGTATAATGTGGTCTTTGAGTCGCCAATTAAAATAATATATATGGAATTCATACGAGTGACGAGCTGCTAAAACAAAAACCCCCTTATTTCCGAAGTATTTCAATTATATCATTTTATTTCTTTATTAATATTCGTTATTAAGCATCTACTTTCATAATTTTTTATTAATTTATCTTAATTCGATCTAGTGATGCACGACGAGGCCAGAGTACTCTCGCATCTCGTCTCGTCTCCTTATGCGAGATGAGAACGAGCGCAAGATTGCAGTTTAAAATTCGAGGCGAGATCGATATAACAACTGCGAGAAGCGAGAAATCTCACGAGATTCTCGCGTGAATCTCGCAATAAAAAGTATTCGTAACTTTATAGTTTTGATTCATAAATTCAATGAAAAATGCACCGTACAAGGAGTGGAGTCAACGCTAATTCATGCATAGAACACGTAAATGTGAAAATTATATGAATTCACTATATTTTTTGAGTCTATCTAGAGTCGATTAGTATCATTCCCAGAGCGAGGAAATGCAAAAATAAAGACAAAATCGGTATTGCATCCAATAGAACTAGTTTTCTCCAATATTTCATTCCCTAATTCACACCAGTTAAAACCACGGATAATAAAACTCTTGTCGCCACTGAACAGTAAAGGATGTTATATTAAGCGTCGATGGGAGCCAACAGGGAGAGAAGCGGAGTGATCGGTTGCCGGATGATAAATTGGATATTTTAGAGGTAAATTAAATTACTTACTAACTTATCACATTTTCTGTTGACCGTAAATCAATAAACATTATGTTCGTATTGAAATAATTTGGTGACCAGAATTTAGTATTTCGTCTCTTTATTATAGTTATACGACTGCAAATACATTGAAGACGGTGCTATTGGTGCGAACTTGTCTCTTGTAGTTAAAGAGTTACGTAAATACGTAGTGCGCAAGCGCTTATTTTTATAGTGAGACTCTCGCGAGACTCTCGTGCGAGAACGAGATGAGACCCAAAAAAATGTGCGAGAACGAGAGCGAGATTAAGATTACAGATCCGACAACGAGACGAGATCGATATTTTATATTTCTCGTCTCGTCTCGCCTCGCGTGCATCACTACATTTTATTTCTTTATCAATATTCATTATTAAGCATCTACTTTCACTAATTTTTATTAATTTATCTGAATTCGATTGAACTGTAATCCCCTATTAAGCCACATTAATGTATAATTTTGCAGACAATCATCACAGTCCACATAACGTCACAAATGTAGTACAATACCCCCAACAAAACCATTATTCTACTCCTGTTCGTATTTAGCTAGCTAGTAGCTTCCGGTGGCTCGGGATCTGATTAGCAAAACGTCCGTTTTGCGTCATTGGAATAGTGAACGCCGCAATGGTGTCCTACCCGGAGAGAAACCCAGCGTCTACGTAGGCGTTCGCTTGTTATTAGCCTGCTAAGTGCACGATAATAACGATTATGTTCCTCGACACAGAAAGGCCACTACGATTTGTCTTTGTCAGGGGAGAGTTACAGAGGTTACGGTGACAATCAGAGGACGGATATTTGAAAAGTTTGAATGTTTGGTTTGGGGTTGGTGTTAAAGATCGGGATGGAATTTTTTATTCAAAAATTTACTGTTTGTTTGCCATCATAGATAGAATTCGATTTTAATATTTTTACTATGTCACTATCAAATAAATAAGTTGCTATAAATAATCTAGAAACTTAATACCAGAATTAATCCACATTATTTGGCATATTTGGTAAATTCATTTATCGTGACTTAAATAGTATTATTTCTAAAAATAATTAAGAAATCTTTATTTGCACATTATAACGTAACTTTAAATTATAATTTTAGCTAAAGATTATACAGGGTGTTCCGCGACTCGACCGACAAACGTATACCATATATAGGCAGAGAAACAGGTAATTAATAATTAAAATAAAAAAATAAATACAGGCTGTCTCACAACTCGCGCCCCAGACGAAACTGACACTTGCCGACGACAATAGGTTGCCAACAAATAGAAGAAAATAATTTGCGATTGCTTGCATAACGGAGTTACAAGACTTTTTAATCCACCAATCCCGGAAGGATATCTTGAGGTGTGATGATATTATTACAAAATAAAACTGGTTGCTAGGTTTTAAAAATACTACTAGTGAGTTACAAAATTTGTTTGACTTACTGTAATTTTGACACTTTAGAGTTGACTTTTCACTGTCAACAAATTTAGGTTAGCGACGGTGTCATCCGGAATAGACTCATGCTGCCTCTCTGGCGTTACGTCCACATTCTCCGAAAATTATAATCATTTCTAAGTAATCAACGGCTGAATACGTGATAAGAATTTGCCTTTTTTTATTCACTTGTCAATTTTAATTCGAAACTGACATTTTTCGAAAACTACAGTCGCCCACACATAAAGAAGATTTGATTTGTATAAAACCCTAGTAACGTAAAATTACGGCAAACACACGTTAAAGGTGTAGGTCTCTGATTGGTCAATTTTAAGACGTCTTTTCTCGAATATCTTTAGATTTTTTTTCTTCGAAATTGCACAACCGAGTGCAGTCTCGTGTTTCTTCATTCGCTCTGGGGCGCGAGTTGTGATATTACCCATTGCTGGGTGTGCCAATCAGCTTTGTACACAGATTTCGGTAACGATGATATATTTGTACCGTGCGGACAATTACCAGGCGTCACCACACGGGCACTCATTGCTGGTTTGGAGAATGCAGTTAATTTATGAAAACATTAAATTGTAAATTTATTTAAATATAAATAGTATCATAAAAAATACATTTATTCAAAAATACATTTATATAAAAATCATATTTATTTTATTTTCAACATTTAATTTGAAAATAAAAACTAAACCATTTTAATATGAATTTGTATTTTACATTTTATATTTTTATACAATCTAAATAAATATCTCGTTCATACACATACATAGGCTTAATCAGGCACCGGACAGCTAAATGAATGTGCCGAAACACTATCATAGTTCCCGGAAGCAAACTGTAGAGGCGCGACAGTGCTTAAATTTATGAAAACATTTTGCAATATTTTGAATTGTAAAGTCACATAAGTCATCACACATGTCATTGAACGTACGCTTTAACATCTTTAATTATTTGGTAATTTAATTTACCGGTTTCCGGATATTATTCCATTGTAGGCTGGTAACTAAGTAATAACTGTATCTGTATGGTAATATTACCATACTGAATTGTCAACAACGGTCTACAAAATGAAAATAAAATAAAAGGAAAATATAATGCTCTTCATTAATACGTACAGATAACGTTAGCCTATCGTTTTAAATTCGGTCTACTTTATTCTAAAGTAATAAACATGTGGAACAAAGCACATAATTTGAATACTTATTTGTCATATTGACATATGTCAGAATAATTGTTCTGTTAACCATAGCAATCTGAAAGTAGCATTAATGAGAGAATTTCAAGAAATGGTATTTATCAATAATGTTATGAATCATAACAAGCCTTCGATGTCTTAAAATCCTTGCTCTACGAGCTCGGAATTCAAACTGACATCCGGCAGTTATGATATGCATAACATTCCTAGGTATGTTAATAGCTATTGTCATAGTTTATAATAATAATAATAATATTTTATTTACCAAAAAACAATTACATGTATGGTACGTCATAAATATACAGGTACATATAAAAAATCAAAATATTCGAAATAGTCAGACAATACACTAGAGAAATTATTGACAAGAATGCGAACAAGAGTCAGTATCAGAACTCTTGATCTGTCAGATATTCCTCAATGCTATAATAACTTTTATCCACTATTTTTTTAGAAATAACAGATTTAAATTTGTTTAAATTTAAGTCCTTTAGGTCTTGTGAAAGTCTGTTAAAGAGATTCAAGTTTATATTGTTAATTGTGGAATTTTTCTTTGTCAGTCTTGGAACAACCAGGTTTAATTTATTTCTCGTCTCGTATTTATGAATCTCGGCATGCGATTTGTATTTTGATAAATGTTTCTTAATATATATCAAACAGTTTAGTATATATTGAGAATAAAGTGTGTGAATTTTATTATTTTTGAATAATTCCCTGCAGTGATCTCTGGGACTAACACCAGAAATAATTCGAATTGCCTTTTTTTGCATTATAAATATTCTGTCAGTAGTTATAATGCCAGTAGTGATTTATTTCGTGATTTCTCCAGTTTTATAGTTTATTAACTGTGTTTATTTTTTGACGTAATGTGGAATTGAAATTCAATAAGCTGATAAACATTCGTTGTACTGTTTGATATAAAGTGCAGTGCAAAGAAGCAAATAGACGTTTACTTTTATATTTAATGATGAAATGTCGTACCATTTCCAATACCCTTTTATCTTACATATAAACAAATATAAAATTGAAGTGTATGTCTATCTGACAAGTAATTTTAAGTTTAAAACAAACATAAATACATAGTGCATAATGTCAAGTTTCACAGAAAGGTACTCTCTGGTTTATTAATTCAGAAAGTGTCTTGTTGATACGTTTCTGAATATATTTGTTATGCACAAAACAATATCATTACTACACTACTAGATAATATCTGTTATCTACGACAGTGACGACAATTGAATTACACGTCTATAATTTTATTATTAGTAGTAATAATAACGCAGCAAACAAAAGAAAATTATTATAAGCTTAATAATGATAATAATATATGAATTATATATTACACAATTTAAAACCAATTTCTTGACAAAATCGTAGAAAATACACACAAAAACAATTTGTATGAAATATTAAGAAAACAATACCATTATAAAGCTTGAAACTTCATTTGAATATACGTGAAAGAAAAATAAATAAGAATATACGTTTCAAGGAATGTACGAACACACAGCGAGTTGATAGTCGAAGACCATTTCGAATTTAAAATAGCCATTGTTTCTGAATTCCTATTCAAGCTCCCATAAAGTGTTACGGCAGTTAAGTAAATGTTTCTTGCTAAAAATAAACTGAATAAATTTTTCATAATGTAATACTTAATTAACTATTTCATAAGCAACAAAATTATGATCTGAAATTAAATAAAGGGGCCGTGTTCTTCAACAAAGCGCAACTTTTACATCGATTTTTCGGATATTCCTGAATTTATCTGCGTTGAAGTTCGTCCTCATTTTAGGCTTCCCAACCTCCATCGCAAACTTGTGAGATAGAACAGCCCAAATCTTCTATGGGTCTTCAAGACATATTCCATAATTTTTGGCAAAGAAGAAAAACTAGATCGATTGCAAGTATGGAAAAGAAATTTAAATATATCGGAAAGTTCTAATCTGATAAGTAAATACGACTGTTCCTTGCATTTCACCAAAAATTATTATAATACGAGTTTTTGCCTGTAGCTCAGAAACAAAAGAAGATCGAAAATTCCTGTGGTGACTATTAAACCTTTCTCAAACAGTTGACCCTGCAATGTACAAACGGTTTTGTTCTATTGTTAATATTACCCGAGATACCTTAAAAAAACATCGAAAATAAGACATTCTGTACTTGAAACAGAATTTTGTGCAAGAAACTTTCTGTATGGAATTTGTACAAAATATATGAAACTGACGGAAGGTAATGTGCTGGCCACATCAGAGTTTTTTGATGAAGGATTCGACTAAACAAACTTAAAAATTGTGTTAATTTGACCTGGTAACAATATTTTGGTTCAGAAAGCGCTCTTTCAAAATATAAACAAATCTGACATGTACAGTAAATTTTTTGAAAGATGTCCGAACAAGGTTATCTATTACTGAGTTTACATGCAGTTTTGAAACTGTTTTTAGTTTTAAAAACGCCATGTATACAGTGTCAAAACGGTTTTGAATTATCTCAAACCAAAACTAAAATTCATGGGTTGGATTTGAAAACTAGTTTCAAAACTACTCATGTAAACACTTAAAATTCAGTTTCGATACTGCGCATGTGCACAGAGCATAACGTTTCTGTCGCTTTGTGTTACTAACCTTCAAATATACTGACAGTTGTGTAGTTTTAGTGCGTAGTGGTACGAAGTATAAAAAATAATTGGAATAATAGCAAAACGAAGTATTTGGAGTGAAGAGGATTTGTCACTTACATCAGCTAAATGCGCATGCGCCGAAACATTTCAAATCAATTTTTAAACTTGTTTTGAAAACTCCATGTAAACAGTTTTGCATAATTTAGACTGAAAACTGAAATCATTTTCAAAACTGCATGTAAACGTAGTATATATCAGGTATAGATACCTGATCAATTAACAAACTAGCATATATTTATCTCTCTCAGAAGAAGCGTGTGCGACAAGGATGGATATAACACGCTTGTCTCTCAAAAATTCATATTGATTTGACTAAAGACATTCCATTTTAATACGATACTCGTTGTTGACAATATTTTCGCTGTAACGTTAGTTTATTTACCGGTTTCAGGATATTATTCCATTGTTTACATGTACAAAAGTAGGCTGGTAACTAAGTAATAACTGTATCTGTATGGTAATATTATTACCATACTGACTTGTAAACAGCGGTCTACAAAATGAAAATAAAATAAAAGGAAAATATAATGCTCTTCATTAATACGTACAGATAACGTTAGCCTATCGTTCTAAATACGGTCTACTTTATTCTAAAGTAATAAACATGAGAAATAAAGCACATAATTTGAATATTTGTCATATTGACATATGTCAAAATAATTGTTCTGTTAACCATAGTAATCTGAAAGTAGCATTAATGAGAGATTTCCAAAAAATAATATTTATGAATAATGACTTAATTTTCTGAAACCGATAATAGTATATTATTCAATGAGCATGTAATGTCTGGTATTACTCATGAGAATGAAGTTTGCATCACGAGCGAACGCGAGTGATGTAAATCATTCGAATGAGTAATAACCATTACATGCGAATAGAATACTATACTTTATCCACAATTGTCAAATAATAACATATCAGTGACATATTGGTTTTAAAAAATAAGTAGAATTTTCTCACTGACAAATGCAAAAATGTTTTTGTTTACATAGACAAATCTAGTCATCGGTGTAGTTGTAACAAAATTATGAAGTCATTTGACATTTAATATAAAATCTTAAAACCGACTATTCAGCTACAATTCAAGCTTAAGAAGAAAATAAAAGTATGAAAAATGACAAAACTAGTGTAATTTTGGCTTTTTATGTGGAAAGAATTACTTATTAAAAGTAATTTTGTGTGTACTCTTTGAAAGGTAGGATTTGAATTTGGCATAACGATTGAATAATATTATTCCATTGAACTGTCAATATTATTCAATTAGTAACAGTAACGAAGGTCATTAATTGATAAAAATCGGTAGAATTATGGGTATATTATTTGACAGTTGTGGATAAACTATTGAACAAACCACGGATGTTATCAATCATAACAAGCCTTAGATGTCTTAAAATCCTCGCTCTACGAGCTCGAATTTCAAACTTACATCTGCGGCAGTTATGATGTGCATAACATTCCAAGGTATGTTAATATCTATAATTCAGATATATTACATTGATTCGTAGCCGTACGTGTGTAAGTGGATGGATGTGATTGATAAGGTATTAAAAGAGAGAAAGTTTCCGAGTGGGAAGAGAAGAAGAGCGTGTATGAATGCGATTATGAATGTGGCCGAGGCGAAAGAAGTGTGCTTAGACAGGAATGTGTGGCGAAGGATGATTGTTTCGTAACTATTATTGTGGTTCGGATGCGGTATTTCGCTACCGGAAATCGGTCACTTTAATATGTTAAGAGTGAGGAATATATGTTGTACCTATGATGTCAGGTTAGTAAGAATGTCGTTGAAAGAGACTGATTATTTTTTGGATGATGTTATTGTTATTCTTTCGGGTTTGTGCTAACCCACTAAGTGGGAAATGCGTGATTTTATGTATGTATGTATGTATGTATGTATGTAGCCGTACGTAATGTAAATATAAAACCGTTGTTTTATATTGTCGAAATTATGGCATCAGTGTATAATATTCTCCGAAACCATTTAGGTAAAAAGTATCTCACGGCAAGTGAAATCGGAAAACTGATTCCCGCAGCAATAACAGTCTTCGTGAAAATGCTGCAACTACTTCCAGAAAGCTAATTTAGAGTCATGTTACAACAAATCCCATACAATACATTGCAGTGACAAAAATGATTACCACTTAAAGCCCTTACACTAATAATAACATAACAGCTTAAATTGACTTCGAAATAAAAACAGAAACTTTTAAGCTCACTTTTAAACGAATAAAAGTTCCAGCGAAATCTAAAATCCCCTTCTAATGTGGCTAGTAAAGTTCAACGGGTTGAAAATTTCTAGATTAGAATTCTTTCCAAGTCGTAGGAGTACACGATAAAGTCAGAATCGTATAAGTAGCATTTCATTAAGGAAATAACCATTCATTAGCACAATGTAATTATCTACATTCCGATCTTACGTGATTATTCTAGCCAGAGCTTTGCAAGTCCATGCTCAACACTAAAGTCTACTATTGATTTTCTGTACCTTGATAAACTTATCCAACTTATCTGCAATCAAAGTTGTTCAGGGTGAGTGCTCAATCAGCAGATTAAAAATGCATGGGACAAAGAATAGATTCTTGAAAGTTAAATATTATTAATTAATTAAAACAAATATAAATAAATCACGGCATATGTCTCATAAGTTTGTTGTTTGTTATATTATTAAATAAAACTGATTTTTGGACTTCCATTATCTTTATTTAAAAACACAAATTTTCTCACAACGTTTCGGTAGCTAATATCTGCTTCCGTCATCAGGTGTACTGATAATACTAACTAATTCCTAATACTACGAGCCTTATATCTAGTAAAATGAGGGTGGTCAAGCGTGGTTGGGAGTTCAAGTGTGTCTGGTGGTCCATGATTGGTTACAAACTGGAACTTGGAGTAATACAGAATAACCTTAGGCAAAATGGATATCCCGAGAAACAGATCAAGGCAATCATAAGCAGACACCAACACCACAACACACCAGGACAAAAACAGGAGAAGACACAAAAAGAATTATATATTCCGTACATCAAGGGTTTTTCTGACCAAATTAGAAGAACAGGTCAAAAATACGGAATTACCACCAGATTCCAAAGTACGGCAGCGCTGAAGAACCTACTGTCCTCCAATGCACCTCCAAAAACAGCGGGATCTGAAAAAGGAATTTACCAAGTGGATTGCGAATGTGGGAAAGTATACATAGGCGAAACTAAGAGGCCACTAGACATCAGGATTAAGGAGCACAAACGGCATACAACATCGAAGTCGGGAATTGCAGACCACGCATGGGAATACCACCACAGAATTTTATGGGACAACGCGAAAATCATCTCCAAAGAGGATCACACTTCGAAACGTAAGTTTAAAGAGGCCGCGTACATCATGATAAACCGGGAAAAGGTCTTTAGCCAAGCCAGTGTAGAAATAAAACCACTTTGGAAGAAAATCATTTCGCAGAACACAGCAATGAAAATAACCAGGGAACCACCAATTGAAGAACCGCCACAGCCCATTGCACAGGAGACGACAACCAATCATGGACCACCAGACACACTTGAACTCCCAACCACGCTTGACCACCCTCATTTTACTAGATATAAGGCTCGTAGTATTAGGAATTAGTTAGTATTATCAGTACACCTGATGACGGAAGCAGATATTAGCTACCGAAACGTTGTGAGAAAATTTGTGTTTTTAAATAAAGATAATGGAAGTCCAAAAATCAGTTTTATTTAATAACGATACATTATCTTATAAATTCAAAGTTAAAGTTTGTTATATTGTTAACATAGGTACATAATTGGTTAAATTTTTAACCAGTTGCTAAAAATTAACTACTGAGTTACGGAATCTCATCACTGACACCGCTCTTAAGGTACATTCACAAATGAAAATTAGGTTTAGATTTATGTTTATACTTTAGATTTAAAGACCTTGGCATATTATGTTATGACTCCATTCATGCTTCAGAATTTACTGTCTCTAAACCCAAATCATATAGATTAAAGGTGCATTCACAAATGAAAATTAGGTTTATGGTTTTTGTTTAGGTTTAAGTAAGTCATTCATAAATGTAAGTTTAAATTACCTGAAAATTAGTTTTGATATGCACAGACATCTATGTAAATGCTTCAAAAACAAGATTAAAATATCGGTAGAGCAGTACTCAACAACGTATGTGCGCCGTAAAACTGTTATTCGCTTGGCATTATTGGTTATATTTCAGCAAATAAGTTATGACAGGCTCCATGTTCTTCTCGCATTTGTTTAAAAAGCCGAATCCACCAAGTGGATACTAAATAAAGATGGGTGCATATATCTATATCATTTCAGACTCGCTCTCATTGGTGAAGTTTGTGACGTCAAACTAAATCATAAACCTAAAGTTTGGACCTTGCAATGTTTAGCTTAATGATTTGGATTTAGAGGCAGTAAATTCTGAAGTGTGAATGGAGTCATTACATAATACGCGGCCAAAGTCTTTAAATCTAAAGTATAAACCATAAAAGTTATAATTTGCGCATATCGCTGTCGAACATACATCTTTTTATAACCTGACGCTTGGATCGTCATCCTTTTTAGATCTGTCTTACAATTTCTGAGGCCTGCATCTTAGGATTGTTACCGTTTTGCGTCCTTTACAAATACGATTTAAAAGCGCCCACCTTTAATCTATAAGTACCAATCATCTCATTTTGGTAGAAAATGGACATTCATTCTTTTTCCCCTGGCTCTTAAGTTTGCTTTAATTAAATTTTTTATTTAAAAAAAATTAAGAACGTGCTCTGTTCGACGTACCGCCCTTTACGTATCTACGCCAGACCCCAAAAGCCCCCCCCCCCCCGTAAAGCCGGCACTGCAAGCACATAGATAAATAGTCTAACAATATTGGTTAATTTTATTGAAGAAGAAGACGCTGATGATTTTATCTTGTGGTCAGACTTTACGTCTTGTCACGGTGCAAGGCAAATTCAAAATTGACTAACAGACTAAAACGTACCATTTGTTCCGCGAAACGACATATATTATTTTTGGGCTCCTTTATTTCAAAAAGTTTACGATAGAAAATAGAAAGCCCAAACTAAGAACGAACTTCAATGCAGAATATATAGGAATCGGGACAGAAATCGTTGTAAATGTCGTCCAAAACCTAATGCTATGTGTCCGCAGAAAGTTGCGCCTTGTGGAAGAACCCGGCCCTCTATATTTAATTTAGGTTCATAATTATGTTGCTTACAAATCTTTGAGTAAATGCATTTTTTAAGAATTTTTTTTGTTGCAATATTTGCAAAAACTTATGAGACACCCATTATTACTCATTGCTGGGTGTGCCAGGGTCGTAATTATTGTCAAATTGAAATTAATTTTGTCTATGAAGTAGTTGTGCACATGATAATGTATTAGCAGCTAAACGTCTCTATGGAAAATTGTATCCCACCCGCAGGCAATCAGGCAAAAAAATGTACGAAACAGTTTATTTCTGGACATGGTCTGTCATACATTTCTCAAATATTGTCCCTCTTTTTGCAAACATCCTGTATAGAAAATGAATGTCAATAAATACAGGGATGCTAATGTAAGGATCGATTCTGTAAAAGAAAATAACAAAAAGTTTTTAAAAAGTGAAAGTTTTAATCGACGTCAAAATGTTTTTAACAGAAAATAATGCAAATGTTCAAAGAATGTTTTTCAGTAATAAAAAGTAATCTAAATATTAAAACTTTTGAAATTTATAAAAGTCTAATGTTAATTTCATTAACGAAGAAAAAGTTTAAAGACAGTTATAAGTTATAACCTTATTTTGAAACATCAATATTTTGAAAAATTATAATTATTTTAAACATAAAATAAATAGTAACGGAATTCCTCGACTGGATAAATAAATTAAAAGGAAACTTGGAGAATAACAGTCTGATAATATTTGGACAATAATTTTAATACATAACCGAAACGTCGGTTCAAATCATGGTAGCGGCCGCGAAATTAGGTAAACAATCACTTTGACACTTGAGAATTGCATGGTTTTGTTTATCAAATGTCAATCCCATAGCCACCTTGAAAGCTAACTTGTTATTTACGATGAAACTGTTCAAAATTAATAAAATTTGTAATTACATATTTTTTACGGTTGCACAAAAAATATTGTGTACACCTTGTCTGCGAAATCCTTTAGCGCCCTCGAAATTGTCTTGCCTCAGCCGCAAGCGGCCTCGATGACAATTTTTCTCTCGGTACGCTAAAGAGTGATTTCGCGGCCTTGATATACAAATAATTATTTCACGAGAATCTGATCAGAGCTTCAAGTAAAGTATCACTTCCATTTATCCACTTTTACCCAAAATCTAATAAACTCGTTATAAGAATGCAGGAAGCTTAAATATGGAAAATAGATATATTTGGAAGCTTGTTATAAGAGTTATCGTGGACGAAAAAAATCGTCACACACAGACATCATCGTAAAAATAGTAAAAACGTGTTGCAGGGACCCTAATTCGTGCTTATTTACTGAAAACTCACCATCGAATTTTTGGCACGATTACATTACCTCCCTTACCTACGGTATGACGGGAGGTAAAAAAACGTTACATTCATTTAACTCATGATCATGTATAAATATTAGAAAATTATTTGCTGGATGTTAAGTAATGGAAAAATAAACATTAGTGAGCATTACATAATAATTATTAATTTTATAGGACATTTTTACAGAAACGCTCATTTTTTTGCAATAAACAGTTTTGCATCCCTGAAAGTAGATGCCGTTGTATGTAATTCATATTTACAATATTTGGAGTATGGTTAGTTTTTACTAAAAGCTCTTCAATTCAAAGAATCCGAAAAACAATACGTATTCTACATCTAAGAAATAGAAGGATTGTGAATTATTTATCGAAGAAACCAACGGACGAATCGTCAGATTTTTCTCTTTTTACAGAAACCATCAATTATAGGTAGAACTTTTCCATTAGTTAAATGTTTGTCGTTCTTAGCCAGTCCAATGTTTTAGTATACACTTAACCGACTTATGTTAATGGGTATTTAAACAAAACTTATACGTTACTACAAAAACTAATCACGTTATACGAGCCAAGCATAACCATTTGTAGTTTGGAGTCGCAAGAACTATTGGTGACTAAAAATTTTGGCAACGTAGAGGTAAATGATTCATTAGTAATGTAAAAAGTATTATTCTGGTATTTTAAAGTGATTACTTTGGTCATTAAGACTAAATTGTAATGTATTTTAATAAAAAGCTTGAAATAGAGACAAGCATTTTGAAAATAAGTTGTATCTAATGGTTTTTAAATTAAATTGTGTATATACCTCCCGCTACCCTTGATAAGGGAGATATAGGGATCGTGCTAAAGATTGCATATAGAGATTTTGGTAAATGACCACGTTTTAAAGTCCCTAGAATACAATTTTAACATTTTCACGATTATGTCTGTGTGTACACTGTAAAGTTTTGGGGTAGAAACAGGGAAGATGAATCTCCAATTGGGTTGTTGAATCTTCATTAAAGTTGATTTAGAGTAGGAAGATCGAAACATGGCAAGAAAAAGGTAGGAAATTTTGGTAGGGCAGATTCAAGTAGCTTACAGGTATCTGTGTCGCACTGTAGGTACATTAGGTAGGTGCTCCTACCTTTGTAACATGTTTAGACCTTTAGGGTTGATTCGAGCTGAATATTCTACGTTCAATTTGAGGTACAGTTCCTATCATAAAAAATATGGACTTGACATTAATTAGCACGTAACAATGTCATTATGTGACAAAGGAATAATAGGAAAACGACAGCAGAAATAATATAATATGTTCAGTTATACTGAATTTTATCATCATTCAGAAAACCCTGTATTTCTACCTTATTTTAATATACTTGACGCTCAAAATGGTTTTTCTCCGAAAAATACATTAAACTGTTATTTTCTCGAGATTTATGTTTGCTTTAATACTTTTTCTATATTTTTTAGATAAATTTATAAAATTCTGTCTTTTTACAAAATACAGTTACACTTTAACACCTACATTTATTTTGAAGTATGGGAAACCGTCTCAATAAACTGCGAATAAATATTATTATTGTTTTGTTTAATAGTGATCACATCGAAATATATCTCCTTTTTATTTTTCTGTAATAATTTTATCCAATAATTTGAATTTAATATTGTTGTCAGGTAATTCGTGTACAAAGTTTATTATAATTTTAATTAAAAACTAGATATTTATTTACGTATAAAATATTAAAATAAAACAACGTTATGAAATATTATTACATATTCGTCAAGCGTACACACAAATCGCGTTTTTGTATTGTAGCTTATTTCTACATAACAAAAAAAACATATGTAGGAAATTTTATTGGTGTCAAAAGGGCTTAACATCTGTAGCAGTTACCTACGTTATGAATTTTAATTTTTTTATGATTAAAATTGAAACATTATTACGAACGCTAAAAAATTCGTTTTAATTTTGTTTAACTATAAGTTAAAATCTAAAAATTGACGTTTAATTTTTACCTCCCGCTACCCTTGGTAAGGGAGGCATGGGGATCATGCTAAAAATCGCATATCGAGATTTTGGTAAATGACCACGTTTTAAGGTCCCTACAGTCCAATTTTAACATTTTCACGATGATGTCTGTGTGTATGTGTGTATGTGTGTATGTGTGTATGTGTGTGTGTGTGTGTGTGTGTGTGTGTGTGTGTGTGTGTGTGTGTGTGTGTGTGTGTGTGTGTGTGTGTGTGTGTGTGTGGATCCTCCACTCTAACTCAAATACTATCATTCAGAAAATTTTGAAACCTTGTATTTCGATTTTTTTCTGTAATGGAAAGAACTCATTAGATTTTGGTGAAAATCAGATAACCGAAAATGGCACTTTACTAGAAGCTCAAAATAGTTTTTCTTCGAAAAATACCTTTAAATGTCAATTTTTCGAGATTGTTATTATCAAAATTAAAGATTAAATTTTCTGTAGATTTGCATTACGCTTTAAACTAACAAAACGCAGTTATTCAAATGTATGTAACTGACTTCATTTTATTATAGCTCCGGTGGATCAATAGTTAGAGTGACGCCTCATAAGTCATGAGTGCGCTCGGGGCTCTGGGTTCGAATCCCACTAAGGCATGGATGTGTGTGAATGTGAACGCACTCTGTAATTGGGATTTAATCCTGTTGAGGGGTTTAAAAAAAGGTAGTTACTTGGATTAGATTAGACTATATTTTAGGAAATAAACTGTCAAAATTAGAGTAAAATTCGCTAATCCAAAAATAAGGATTCTAATCCAAAAATAAGGATTGACTTAATGTTTTTTGTGACTCAGACTGTAAATGGCGGGAGGTATTGTGATGGCCACCAGATTTTTACAATAATAATCAAATCGAAAAAACTAAACCGTCAAAATGAAAACAAGTTAATTGTGATATTTTGTTTCCAGCGACAATTTGATTAAATGTTTTTTGGTATAAATACAAAACATTAAAAAAATTCTCAATTCTTTAGGATCATACGTTAGTAGCATTTGGACGAAGACTGTTATTACCTTCCGTCACCTTTAGGTAAGGAAGGTATTGTCTTTGGTCAAAAAATTCGGTGGTGAGTTTTTGATGAATAAGCACAATTTAGGGTCCCTAGAATACGATTTTACTATTTTTACGATGATGTGTGTGTGTGTGTGTGTGTGTGTGTGTGTGTGTGTGTGTGTGTGTGTGTGTGTGTGTGTGTGTGTGTGTGTGTGTGTGTGTGTGTGTGTGTGTGTGTGTGTGTGTGTGTGTGTGTGTGTGTGTGTGTGTGTGTGTGTGTGTGTGTGTGTGTGTGTGTGTGTGTGTGTGTGTGTGTGTGTGTGTGTGTGTGTGTGTGTGTGTGTGTGTGTGTGTGTGTGTGTGTGTGTGTGTGTGTGTGTGTGTGTGTGTGTGTGTGTGTGTGTGTGTGTGTGTGTGTGTGTGTGTGTGTGTGTGTGTGTGTGTGTGTGTGTGTGTGTGTGTGTGTGTGTGTGTGTGTGTGTGTGTGTGTGTGTGTGTGTGTGTGTGTGTGTGTGTGTGTGTGTGTGTGTGTGTGTGTGTGTGTGTGTGTGTGTGTGTGTGTGTGTGTGTGTGTGTGTGTGTGTGTGTGTGTGTGTGTGTGTGTGTGTGTGTGTGTGTGTGTGTGTGTGTGTGTGTGTGTGTGTGTGTGTGTGTGTGTGTGTGTGTGTGTGTGTGTGTGTGTGTGTGTGTGTGTGTGTGTGTGTGTGTGTGTGTGTGTGTGTGTGTGTGTGTGTGTGTGTGTGTGTGTGTGTGTGTGTGTGTGTGTGTGTGTGTGTGTGTGTGTGTGTGTGTGTGTGTGTGTGTGTGTGTGTGTGTGTGTGTGTGTGTGTGTGTGTGTGTGTGTGTGTGTGTGTGTGTGTGTGTGTGTGTGTGTGTGTGTGTGTGTGTGTGTGTGTGTGTGTGTGTGTGTGTGTGTGTGTGTGTGTGTGTGTGTGTGTGTGTGTGTGTGTGTGTGTGTGTGTGTGTGTGTGTGTGTGTGTGTGTGTGTGTGTGTGTGTGTGTGTGTGTGTGTGTGTGTGTGTGTGTGTGTGTGTGTGTGTGTGTGTGTGTGTGTGTGTGTGTGTGTGTGTGTGTGTGTGTGTGTGTGTGTGTGTGTGTGTGTGTGTGTGTGTGTGTGTGTGTGTGTGTGTGTGTGTGTGTGTGTGTGTGTGTGTGTGTGTGTGTGTGTGTGTGTGTGTGTGTGTGTGTGTGTGTGTGTGTGTGTGTGTGTGTGTGTGTGTGTGTGTGTGTGTGTGTGTGTGTGTGTGTGTGTGTGTGTGTGTGTGTGTGTGTGTGTGTGTGTGTGTGTGTGTGTGTGTGTGTGTGTGTGTGTGTGTGTGTGTGTGTGTGTGTGTGTGTGTGTGTGTGTGTGTGTGTGTGTGTGTGTGTGTGTGTGTGTGTGTGTGTGTGTGTGTGTGTGTGTGTGTGTGTGTGTGTGTGTGTGTGTGTGTGTGTGTGTGTGTGTGTGTGTGTGTGTGTGTGTGTGTGTGTGTGTGTGTGTGTGTGTGTGTGTGTGTGTGTGTGTGTGTGTGTGTGTGTGTGTGTGTGTGTGTGTGTGTGTGTGTGTGTGTGTGTGTGTGTGTGTGTGTGTGTGTGTGTGTGTGTGTGTGTGTGTGTGTGTGTGTGTGTGTGTGTGTGTGTGTGTGTGTGTGTGTGTGTGTGTGTGTGTGTGTGTGTGTGTGTGTGTGTGTGTGTGTGTGTGTGTGTGTGTGTGTGTGTGTGTGTGTGTGTGTGTGTGTGTGTGTGTGTGTGTGTGTGTGTGTGTGTGTGTGTGTGTGTGTGTGTGTGTGTGTGTGTGTGTGTGTGTGTGTGTGTGTGTGTGTGTGTGTGTATGTATGTATGTGTGTCTGTGTGTGTATGTGTGTGTAACAAAATTTTCGTCTACGATAACTTCCATACTACAATTCTAAAAATTCTTTCGTATTTCTCTTCGTTACATCCATGTGAAGAGCTGATTAGATTTTGGTTAGAATTGGACAACCGGAAGTACCCTCATTTGAAGATTTTAACAGTTTTTCTTGAAAAAACTATGTTAAATATCATTTTTTCACATTTAATGTTATTATAAATATTAAAGAATATTTTATTCTCTGTACGATTTGACTGCATTTTATACTTAATATTAAATGGATATAGGCCCGGTATTTTCACTTCCGAATAAAGTTTCGAATAAGTATTCGTTAAATAAATTTATTCTATATATTTATCCAACGAATAATTCCATTGCGTCTTTTCACACATTTTACACAAACAAATAGCTATCTGTCGAATAACTTTAACGTTCGTGAATTGGTAGCCTTGCAGAGTGAATTTGTGTCAGTAGAGAAGGATGGAGTTTGGCGTAGCCACGTTAAGCAGACAAGGATGAAATGTGTCAACTACTTTTGAATCCGTAGTTGTCAAAATTTTGTTTGACATCTTTAATGTCAATGTGATCTATATTATGCATTTTTAACCCCGGGAGACTGTAATTTAACAAGTGTACCATCTAATTCAGCACTCATATGCGGTAAGCGGGATATGTATATTGTCAAATTGTTCTTGTACTTTTTGTATATTTGTTTCAGTTTAAAGTAAATGTTTGTCAATGTATTCAACAAAAGTATCCAAAATTCGAAAATATGTTGCCAGCGTCAAATTACAGGATCTTTATAATGATTTACCTATTTACTGGTTGAGATCAAATGCGATCCCCAATATGTGATCCTAAATTGTTTTCATAATCGGAACCTGTCAAAAATTATTTCATTTATGTGGTTATGTTGCTGTTTGATGGTGTGTGATCGATTTCTCACGTTATTTATTAATTCATAGTTGCAAATATCATCATAATATTTAATATATCCATTTTGTTAATAAATCTGCACTATGTGGAAATGTAATGAACTTACGAATAAACGGTTATTCGCTACCCAAGTACCGAATAATTTATCCAGCGAATAACAGATGTTATTCTTTCGAATAAATTTATTTGCAAGTGAAAAGACGACAAAAATATTTATCCGAAGGATAAATTTATCTAAACCTTTATTCGCAAGTGAAAATACCGGCCCATAGAGTTAAAAAATTATAAAGAAATTAAATTTCATAAAGTAGCCATAGCTATGGAAACAGCTACTATATTAAGAAAATTTTGATTGAAAGATGTCAGTGTCAAGTGAAATTGACATAGTGTGTTTGTCTTATAATTTTACTGAAAATATAGGATCTTTTGCTATAAATTTTCTGTATGGAATTTGCATAAAATACATGCAACTGCCGGAAGGTAAAGTACAAGAAATATAATCTTTAGCAAGGAATCTTCTGTGTGAAATTTGTACAAAATACATAGAACTGACGGAAGGTAATGTGCTGGCCACATCAGATTTTTTTTATAATATTTAGTTAATCCAATCACAATATACATGAAACACGTAAAACTATCAAGTGAAATATTGTTGCAAACTGCAGTAGTAGGTAATTTTCGACTAAAAGTATAGTTTATTTACGACAAGGCACGGTTAGTACTGTTCGTAGGGCAAAATAAGTATAAATTTTTGATAAGTTCCTAACAAACATGTGTAAAAAATCCATAAAAACAGTTTTAAAATAGACAAAGTAATCTTTCTCAAGGAGTGGAAAGAAATTGAAATATTAAAAGCACTTGCTTTATTTACTCTATGAAATATTCATTAATTCGTCACTTTTTGATCTACTTCCGGAATGAAAATTCATCTTTGACGGAAGTGGTATGATACAAAGTTGAATAACTCGTAAAAAATTCACGCGGGGTGTGATAAAGTGGGAGTGGAAGACAGCGTCGTCTTTAGTTATTCTGTTTGGATAATGGAATTGGATACAATCACACCAAGAATTTTTTATCATTTTGTGAAATATGAATGAGGCTCATTGTAGCGTGCACTATAATGGTGTGTTCATTATGCTTCGAATGATAAAGTAACACAGAACGCAATTATCTCCATTCAAAAACGAAAAGAACTTATTGATGTTTTTTGTTATATAGTTTATAGTTATACGGGGTGAGAAATAAATTATTTAAATTTAACCACTGACAGAATTCGGCGAGAGCAATAATATTTCTCAGAAACTTTTTACCTTCCGTCACCTTTAGGTAAGGAAGGTATTGTCTTTGGTCAAAAAATTCGATGATGAGTTTTTAATCAATAAGCACGTTTTAGGGTCCCTAGAAAAAACGATTTTACTAATTTTACGATGATGTCTGTGCGTATGTATGTATGGATGGATGGATGTATGTATGTGTGTGACAATTTTGTCGGATCGCATAGATTTTGGGTATAATTGGACGACCGGAAGTGACCTAATCTGAAGATTTTAACAGTTTTTCTTGAAAAAATGCTGTTAAATATCATTTTTTCACATTTACTGTTTTTATAAATATGTACGAATATTTTATTCTCTATACGATTTGATTACATTTTATACTTCATATTCAATGGATATAGAGTTAAAAAATTATAAGGAAATTAAATTTCACAAAGCAACCAGCTGTGCTATAAACATGGAAACATCTACTACATTAAAAAAATTCTGATTGAGAAATGTCAGTGTCAAAGTGCAATTTACATAATATGTTTGAGTTATAAGTTTGCTGGAAATAAGTAGAATCTTACAAGAAACTTTCTGTATGGAATTTGTACAAAATACATAGAACTGACTGAAGGTAATGTACTGGAAATATGGAATCATTTGCAAAAAAACTTTCTTTGTGGAATTTGTACAAAATATATAAAACTGACGGAAGGTAATGTGCTGGCCACATCAGATTTTTTTCAAAATCTCCATTATTTTTAGCTGTTTCAGCTATAGCAATCTTACATACGAGCCCAAACCCATCATATTTTGGCCAGTTACCATTTCAACAAACAAGTTGTAGCTTTAATCATAATGCTGACAATTCCAGTTGCAGCAAACTTATATTAATTAAATTCTACTTATATTTTTTTTACGTTATACTAAGAAAGAAGAAAGGGTAAATTCGTTGGCGATTATATCAATTAAAAATATTGTCATATCAAATACTGGAGATATAGAATTGCAACAAAAGCTTTTATTCGGAATCCTGTACAAAAAAATACACTGATGCAACAGCCGCTCGCCAATTTGGAAAAAGCGACATATTTTGGATTTAACATTTTTTTTTAAAACGATGATCCGTATCGAAATTTTAAATAAGATTTCCCGAATTGAAAAATAACGAAAAGTATTTATACAGAGACTCATACCTCCCTGTATACAGAGTTAGTCACGGAAGAGTTATTTTTAAAGTCCGTTTGTTTGCAACCCAAAATACTAATGACAACAGACCATATTTAATTGATTAATGTCAAAAAGACAGATCCATCGCTAGACAGGCAGAGCAATCATGAATTAAATATTCTATTTTTACCTTCCGTCTTTGGTCAAAAAATTCATTGGTGAGTTTTTGAAGAATAAGCACGTTTTAGAGTCCATCGAATACGATTTCACTATTTTTACGATGATGTCTGTATGTATGTATGAATGTGCGCGCGTGTGTGTGTGTGTGTGTGTGTGTGTGTGTGTGTGTGTGTGTGTGTGTGTGTGTGTGTGTGTGTGTGTGTGTGTGTGTGTGTGTGTGTTTGCGTGTGTGTGTGTGTGTGTGTGTGTGTGTGTGTGTTTGTGTTTGTGTTTGTATGTGTTTATATATATATATATATATATATATATGTGTCTGTGTGTGTGTGTGTGTGTGTGTCTGTGTGTGACAAAATTTTCTAATGCGATAACTATAACACTACAATTCCTAAAATTATAATTCTTTCGTACTCCTCTTCGTTACATCCATGTGAAGAGCTGATTAGATTTTGGTTATAATTGGTCAACCAGAAGTACCGTCATTTGAAAATTTTAACAGTTTCTCTTCAAAAAACGATGTTAAATATATTTTTTTTCAGATTTAATGTTATTATAAATATTAAAGAATATTTTATTGTCTATACGATTTGAATGCATTTTATACTTCATATTAAATTAAACTGACGGAAGATAATGTGCTGGCCATATCAGATTTTTTTAAGAGAGGAAGGTAGACGCTGTTGTAAATTGTATTTCGGGTTGCGCACAAACGGACTTTGAAAGTAACTCTCCCGTGATTAATCCTGTATATGGTGTGAAACAAAATAAAGCAACTCTGTAGAACCCAAGAGAAAAAAATCTCTGTATTTTAAATACCCCAAAAATTTGAAAAAAAATCTTTCAGATTAAGATTCTGTGATTGTTCGCGAGTTATGGACACAAATCGCCTCTTTTCTAATTTTTGTACCTATATAATTTAAACAAAATTGTAATAGATGAGAGGCGTAATTTATAATTTTCGCCCGGGGCGCTCAAGTCTTGGGCCGGCACTGCTCAGAATTTCCTTCTTTAATTGACCACAATGTGACATGTGACATGGTCGATTTTGGCCAGTTAAGTTTGAATGTCAAGTAAAGGCCCCTAATATCTCTAAAGATTTAAACAAGTTGGTTGTCTGATATTATTTATTTATGTTTATTCCAGTAAAGGGATTTAGAGTATTGTGTAGAAATATAGTGGAACTGGTGTTTGACTGACTCTGTTTTGAACCATCCGTAAACGAGAACTTAGTCTCTTTAGCAAAGAAGTCCTGCTACTGTCCACTGAAGCCGATTACCAGTCCAAAACGTCTGGTCAAACTTGAATCTTCTGCTATGAATATATCTATTTTTGATTGTGCTTGTATTTCTCCTGAATGTAGTATTCCACTTACGGTCCTATTCATTTTTATTTATTGTGCACTTGTTCTCACGAAGGGGGATTCGGACCCTGAAAGCTCGTGCTTCACACGTGGGAACAAGTGCGGTGACACGTGTGCTTTGAATCATTGACCGAATGGAGAATCGTGCGAATGCATAGGCTGTAGAACAACCCTTATCCCAAGGGGCATACAGGGCGAGCTTTCGGAAACTTGCTTCCCATGGATACAATACGTATTTGAAATATAATAATAACAATAAATCTTTATTTCACATATTTTAATCATGATAAAAATGATTTAATAACATTTTTTACAACTCAGTAAAAATCTGATGTGGCCAATACATTACCTTCCGTCAATTCTATGTAAACTATTATTCACGAAAGATGACTATTCAAGGTCATTTGTTAGTCGTCTGATATAATATTACTTGTAGATAACTTCATTGCAATTCGTATACATAGGCGTGCAACTTGAAATATTTATGGACACATTTTAAGTGAAAAACTAAGAGTAATTCATTTGAAAATGATGTTTCTTTTTAAATAATGCCTTTCTGAAAGATTTATGTTCTTCACTTATGTTTTTGCAAAGTACAAAAACATAGACTTAACTTATAAATCAAGGAATAATAATTTGATTTAAACGTCAACGCCACTGGCTAATGATTAGCACAGAGGGCAGTGTAGTAGATAATTAGGTGTCTGTAATTCTACGACATATGTCATTAATATTCATAGTGTATTAGAAAGTATTGCCACTATTTACGTATATCTGTCACACCACATAAATTAAATAGACATAAGTCAAATAATCTTTCTCTTTCTAATGCAAAATGTTGCTAAACTACTGCTATAAAGTGAAGTGTATTCTTTCTTCGAACAAATGACCTTGAATAGTCATCTTTCGTGAATAATAGTGTATTTTATATAGGGTGTTAAAAAAGTGTAAAATATTTTGAGGGGAAATAAATTTCGTTGTGCTGATTCTCAAACAAAAATAATTTTTCCTTAATTCGAAAATTTAAGAACATAGTTGTTGAAGTGTACATTTTTAGTGACAGTGGCTGACACGAAATTTTTACTGAATTATACAGGATGTTTTTCAACTTTAAAGGCAGAGAGTACAAACAAAAATTAGTAAAAAACTTAATTAGGATTGGTCTGATCTTCAACTGTTTCCAAGAGAAATGCCATTTGTATTAGAATCGAAAAAATACTGACAAAGATAGTGATCGAAGAAAATTTTGTGTATGAAAGTAAATATACTAAAAAAATTTAATAAAATTTTATATGTAATGTTTCTCTTAATTTCTTATAGTTATATGAAAATTAAATATCAGTATAATTATTTCATTATTTTTCATTGAAAAGCAATAGCACATCTAAAATACTATCATTCAGAAAATTTTGACACCTTGTATTTCGACCTTTTTCTATTACGGAAAGAGCCCATTAGATTTTGGTGTAAATCAGATAACCGGAAATGGAACTTTACTTGAAGTTCAAAATAGTTTTTCTTCGAAAAATACTTTTAAATGTTATTTTTCGTGATTAATGTTATTATGAAAATTAAAGATTATTAAATTTTCTTCAGTTTTGTGTTAATACTTTTTCTACATATTTTATGGATAAACTTATAAAATTATCTATAATTTAAATCCCGGAGCTTACGTTTTAAACAAACAAAACTTGTTGGTTACAGTTATTCAAATGTATGTAACTGACAGATAAATTTCACTATCAACGAACTAATCATTTCAAATTAATAATAGTAATGTTTTAAAACGAAAAAAGTAAATAGAACAATAGGAAAGGAAATCAATACAGTTTCCAGCATAAATAAATATGTAGGTATGTATTTAGATTAATAAAAATTAACGACTCGCAAAAAGTTCATTTTTGGATTAGTGAATTCTATTCTATCCCGGTATTTAAAATTTAATCTTAATTTTATTATCAAAAAGATAGTTACATGGATTAATTTGCTAATTCAAAAATAAGGTTTAGCTTAAGGCTGGTTCATGTAAGCTGTAAACTTAAGACTTTACCTTAGCATTAGCATTATGACTTTGCATTATAATAATTCGAGTATAGAAAGTAACGAAAAATTATATAAAGTTAAAACAGCATTACAAAATGCTTGGAAAAGCATTACAGAAGACAATGTTGAAAATACGACAACGTCTATATCATATATTTTATATGTCCTTGTATGTCAACATGAATGACGTGTCGCTGTTAGAAGAATTGACACTACCGGCCTATTCTTATTGGTTTGCCCTAAGAAGTACATGTATCAGGCAACGTAATGTATAGTTTAATGCAAAGTCATAATGCTAATGTAAAGTCTTAAGTTTACAGATTACATGAACCAGCTTTTAATCTTTTTGTGATTCGGCTGTAAATGGTGGGAGGTATTGTGTTGGCCACACCAGATTTTTACTTTACGAAGTTGAAAAACAGGCTTGTAGGTAATTGTCAATTTGGTCTTAAAATATATTGGACACTAATTTTATGATCAATTTCTGCAATTTAATTAAGTTATTAAAA